>VDFB02269482.1:0-44507 GCA_007258455.2 Sequoia sempervirens
TAAAATTATTGTATTCTATCATGACCACCTCCTTTTCTGCAGTTACAAATTATATAGTGGCCCTTGTTGTTCAAGCTTGCAACTAGTCTGCTTATGCTTTCTCAGTTGTAAAATTTGCAATTTCTCCTCCAATAATGCTACTTTTGTTCAAGTAACTACATATTATGTTGTTCAAGCTTTCCAAATTCAACTAAAAAATTATTGTGGTCTATCTTGAGCTTGTCCTTTTCTATAGTTATAGATTCTATATTGGCCCTTGTGAATTGTTCAACATGTACTAACATATTTGCTGCCTCTAGATCTGATGTTTTTGAAACTCACTTTATTATTAGCCCCCCACTATAGCTAGTTGCAAGCTCACCAATGTTAGGCTTCCTTGTACTTGGGTCTAGAGACCAAATAGCTAATGCATTCTATTGTTCACTAAAGGTAGGCCCTTTCAATGCAATTGCATCCTCTTCTATTGAATTGCAGAGAGGTCTCTCACATCTCTTTATGGTATCAATGGCTATGGTAGAAGCCAAATCCCATTCTAGAAGTAATAAAATACCACTATTTCTCACCAACTCTCTACCCTCCTTTGTAGTCATCCTTTGGAACTTAGACCTCATTTCATTCAAAACCCTTTCCTAGATGCTAGCATCATGAAATTCTAGATGAAGACTTCTTTATATGGTCAAGTTGTTGGCATATTCATCTCTCTTAGCCCTATATGAAAATTCCATAAAAGATCGATACTTTACAAATGAATCATTATCCAAAAACTTTATGCATGCTTCCACCCGAATATCATCTTTACCTTTAAGCATAGTGAGGTCATCTTTACTCAACCTCATACTTAATTGTTTTGTATCCATCATTTCTAGTGCAGTGGGAATTCCTTCTTGCATTACTTGCTCTGATACCCAAATGTCATCATTAGATTTTTCATCAACATCTAGTCCACCAAACCAGTTAATTCAACCTTCTACTTCTTCAACGGTGGCTCTTTTGGTGGTGATGTAATCAGTGGTGGAGCATCAATATCCATAATTTTTGGCTCTATTGGCTTTGGTGGAGATGGTGGTCGTACTTGTGGAACAAGAGAAAGAAGTCTTTACTTGTCTTGTTGAGAGGGAGCAGTAACTGGATCATTTTTATTTTCCTTACCTTTTCTCCTTATAAAGAACTTTATTTTTGGTTCCTCAAGGGCTTGAGATGTAGATTTCTCTTCCATATTAGGGAATTCCCTCCCACCTTGTTCTTCTTCAATGTTGGCTTTCCCCTTATCTTGAATCACCTCTTCTCTTTCAAGGTGGCCTACTATTGTCTCAAAATTTTGTGATACATTTTCCACCTTTTGCATTACATTTTCAATCTCTAGAAGAATAATAAAGTTAGGTTTTTTATTCTTTATCTTTCTCTACAAGCCTTATTGAAATAAATCCATCTTTCTTTTATTTTTTCTTGTTCCAAAATTTCAAACCCATTTCTTATCATATCTCCTAGGAATTGGAAAATGTGCCCAAATTTGTAACTCTTGTTCCTTTCCTTCAACCAGGCCATGAAACCTTTGGAGTCATACCTGTTCCCCTCGACTACTCTTTGCATGTGGAAGACCTTGAGTATATCAAGTATCTTATTCCAATCTCCCTTTGTCATCAAAAAATTAGAAAAGCATGTGTATGAAGGAAAAAATGTTCCTTTTCCTTGATTCAACAAATGTTCATTTTCCACACTTCCCAATTGCCATATTACCTTAAGGAAACCAATTCTCTCTAGGACATATTTGGGTAGTAGGTGAGGTGCAATAGTGGAACCATAAACTCTTAAAATAGTGTAATAGGGGTATGGGATAACATCTCCCCAATTGTGATCAACTCCCAACTTAGGCCTTCTTTCCTTGGGTCTCAAGAAGTCATGCATGGCTATGGGAATTCTAGGTATATTTACAAACAAGGTTCTCTTCAATTATAAAGCAAACAAGTTATGAAATGTTACATAATCATATGTCCTATCATCCTTGTCCAAGACAATAATCCAACACTAAAAATGGAAATCCAGGTTACCCTCCTTCCTATCTAAAGTCATATTCTTCCCAAAGAAAGATGCACCTTTGAATAGAAACATATGCATTAGCAATGAGTACCAAATAAACCTTACTCCATCTATACCTTTCTTCAACATTATCAAACCATCATGAATTATTTATGCAAGAAACTCCACGTAGTCATATATTGTGCAATATTGGGGGTGTTGAATATGAGTTCCCATAAGTATTCCTATGATAGGATCATAACCAATTATCTGGTAGATGGAGTAAAAGGTTTTTGGAAGTAGGAAATAAAATAACTAATAGGGAAAGGATCCTTATCAAATTTCCCCCATGTAATCCTTCGGCCCCCAATTTTTGCTAAATATCTTAGCAGTATGTGGACTTTGAATGCAATCTCAGTCTTATCATATTCCTCCTTAACCGTGTTTTCATTGAGTTTAGGTATTTCATTTCTCTGCTTGGTGAGTTTGAAGAAATGAGAAAATTCATCATTGGTAATTTTAACCATTTCCTTCCCATCATAAATTTTTATAGTCCTTGTAACTGGATCATAATTGGTGGCCATTTCTTTAAGAAAGTCAACATCCATGTAGACATTGGGTACAATCAACTTCCCTAAGACACACTTCCATGGGTTACCCACTGGAATACCCATGTTTCTATTTTTGAACCAACTAAAGAACAATTCCCACCTATTAGAAGGTAATTTCACGTTCTTAATAGAACTGTTCTTTCCAATCAAACCCTCAATTCCTACCCAATAAAAGGTAATTTCACATTCTTAATAGAACTATTCTTATCAATCAAACCCTCAAATACTTGCTGACCATAGAGCAGTAGTTGACCCTTAGATTTTTCGTTGGTCAAGGGTGGTAACTGGTTAGTAAGGTCTTTACTCAAATGCCTTTTGGGAGTAGAAGCTTCCCATTTAGATGAAGATGCTTTTAATTGTGCCTTTGGAGCCATGATACAAAAGTATTACAAAGTAGGGTTTCTAGTTTCTTGGAACAAGACATACAACTTAGATAATGGTTTGACATGAATTATGATAATGTAGGACCGATAATTTCTCTCTTATGAATGCCAAATCTTGAAATGTAAAACCAAGAAAACCCTAATTGACTCAATGGTTTGGGAAACCACAATTTATCAATAATTCTTATGGGAAGGCACTAATTTAATTATTGGTTTTTTCATAAGTTGATGACCCTAGCCTTGATGTCAGACACACTTGAAAATTGCAGCACAAACGCCAGATCAACACTCAACTCTCAATGATGTGAATGCAAAATTATTAGTAACATCTTTTACTCTGGCATTTTTTAACATGTTGAAAAGAACGATGTTGGTGTGGCATGATACTTGTTAATGTGTGAGAATGAAGTTATTCATAGTGAACCAACCAATTTAGGGGTCTTGTCCTAAAGGGTTAAGAAACAAAGGATTATCAATTAGAAGTCGTAGTTATTGGGGAGATTTATATTAATCCTTTCGGATTAGTGGGAATATGTTTATTTTTATATATCTGATCATATATTATTATTATCGTGTATGTGTATTAATACAGCATGCAAAAATCTATATGTTTACACATATATGTATGTACATATATATACACATATATGCATATCCTAACATACATAGTTACATACATGGATATCTATGTGAATACATATGTATGTACATACATATACAAACATATATATACATAGATAAAAACATAGATATATCTTTGCATGCTATAAAGAGAAGACATTGGCGTATTTTAAACAAATAGGTTAGAATAGATAAACTACATGGTAGATAATTTGGCATATTAGTGGCAATAGAAAATATTACATAATGTAATGTAGTGTAGTGTTAGGAATGAGATGCTTGTTGTGACTGAGTGTATACATATTTATGTGCTAGTGATATTTAAATGTAAAGAAGATCTATTGAATTGTAATTGTAGAGCATGATTGATCATTTTCAATTTGTCTTTTTTAATGTAGGATGATGATGAGCACATGCATATATATGTAATTGTTCTTTTTTCTTTGGGGTCTTCTAGAATTAATGATTTTTGCTTTTGGGTTTTTAATATGTATGTGTGTGTACATACACATATACAATGCCATGTATACTCCTTATGTATATATACATACTTATACCTCCTATATATATATACATATATATACATAGAAATATAATATATACATATATGCTTTCAACTATATATACATCAGCCCTTCATAATATTACTTGAGAGCCAGGTATTGAAACTTTAGTTACAATGAATAAAATTGAATAGAGGAGATAGTTGGGCATTTCAATGGAAAAATAAAATATTAATCAATATTAGATTTGTAAAAATTTAGAGAATGTGAAAAGCAGGAGTGGGGAAAAGACCACACACCCATCTAAATGATAACATGAAATAGATGCTCATTATCCTTTTCCAATGCAAGTGAATAGTTAGAAATCAAGGTATTCCATTAGTATAGATATGAACTGGAGATTTTTTTTTTTTTTCTTAGGGGAACTTAGATTCCCTGATCATTTTAAATAATGTTTTGGAATGTGAATATTAAGATTTGAGAAAACTTTTCCGGAGTAGATATATTTAATAGCATAGTATATAGAAGAGAAAAATACACCGGAAATTGAATAATTGGCAGATATCCCAAAAGGAGGAGGGAGGCTTTGAAGCATAGTGTTGTTTCCCATGGTGAGAGTGAGATGGATGTTCAAGAACAAGGAGAACATTCGAAAAAGTGTCAAAGTAGCCAAATTCACATCTCCTCAACCAATGTGACTATGGAGAAGATATCTAATTTCCAACATTTTTTGGCCATTGGTATCTTTGTTGAAAAATATATCAAAAGAATATCATTTTAAAGAGTTCAAATGCCTCTTATTAGATGCATATTATGTGAATAAAGGGAGGAAACATGTTGATAATGATGTGAATAAAATAGTTGGCATGAAGAGAATATTGTTTGGCTTTAGATTTGGATGGATGACACCAAGATTTAGTGTATGTAACTGATTCATCACCACAACGAATTGCTCAAACTGTACCATAACTACCTTTCATATACATGAAGGTGTCCTTCAAGGCTTTGAATACGAGTGCTACAATGCTAGAAAATATTTTTCAACAATGGAACTAGGTCACAACCATGGATGCAATGAATTTTTTTATTATTATTATGTTAGCACTAAAGGGGGTGTCTAAAAATAGTGCATAAGATAGATTAGTATTAAATAATTAATAATCTAAGTGGCTATGCAACAATCACTTTAGTTAGTAGAGATTAGTTTTTATTTAGTTGTTAGGTGGTTTTGGCTAGTCAATAGGTTTCAAGAACCATTAAAGTAATTAAATTAAAATATTTGAAATCTAGAAACTTAGTAAAAATACTAAATTTGATAGAGAAAGATCAAGTAAATAGAGTTGTAGGAAACCTTTGTTTTTGAAAAAAAAAACGGATTGGGGAAAGAACTAGAGAATTCAAGAGAAAGCCATCAAATTTCTTAGAATTAATACAAGGATTGGGTTGCTACAAATTTGTAGTGAATTATAACTTGAGAAATGGTAAGAAGATTGGGCCAGCTTAGGGTTTTAAATTGGTTTTCACAAGCACCATTAATGTTCATCTACCAACTTCAAGAAATCATGAGGGTTTGTAATTTTTGGTAACTCATATTTTGAAGAATCAATGCAAATTGCAACATAACATTTGAAAAGGCTTTGTGGAATTCAAAAGGTTTACACTTTATAAAATAAAACCTAATGAACTTTACAAAAAGTTAAAATAAATCCACCCAAAGGTTTGCCCAACACTACTGAATTTTAAAAAAATATTTTAGGAAAATGAATTGTGATAAAGAAAAATATAAAGAAAACACCCTCCCTAGTTTACAAAAATGATGACCTATTGACAAAATTCTCAGGTCATTAAATTTTTTTGAAATTTTATTGACTTGTTGTGATGGGTCACAATAGTTAAATGAAACTAGGGTTAATTGACTATGGGTTGAATGGACTATGGTTAAGTTGAACTAATTTCAAGGATTAACCTTGGGTTTAAGTTGACTTGAGTTAAACTAAATAGGGTGGAGTAAACCGTGGGTTGGATGGACTACTAAGGTTTAAGTTGACTTGCATTAAACTAGCTAGGGTGGATTAAACCTAGGGTTGGTTGAATATGGGTTGGATGGACTAATGTTAGGTTGGATGATGGTTTAGTTTGGTTAGGACCTTGGGTTATGTTGGACTAAAGTGGTGAATATGGGTGAGGATGGAGTATAGTTTATGGACCAATTTTGTTTCAAGGTTATGACTTTAGTTTTGGACCAAGTTTGTGACTACATTTTTTGGCTTTGGATCAAAGTTTTGGTTGTTGACCAAGTTGTTTTTTATATGGAAAAATATGTTTTGAAGGGGCCCCGAAACCCTTGACTAAGTTGTTACTCATACAAAGAAATGGAAAAAAATTCCTAAGGTTCAAGATGGACGAGCTTCTCTTTGGTATAGTTTGAAGTGGGGAGGGTTGATCTAAACATCAAATGAAATGTAATACACATGAATAATCCTAAGTTGGATAGATCTAGGTCTATCGATCATTATAGGCTCATGAACATACTATGTGTCCATAATTTTTTAAGAATAAATTTTCAGTCTTACACTAGGTTTCAAGAACCACGTTGGATTTTGATGAGGTTATCATAACTACTCCCAAACTGACATATTTGAGAAAATCCTTGTGGTTTTTTCCTAATTTAGGTTTTTAAAGTATTGCCAGCTTCAAGCGGGATTCCCATAACCACTCCAAAGATCGCCTATGCAAAGGAAAAAATGAAGAGAAGTTTGTCTTATGTTGGAACTTTCCAATGCTTTTGAAACCTTTGTCAGTTCCTAAAATGGTTTCAAAAACCTCCTCATCAATCAATTATGAAGGAATTTTCATTAGAGAGTTAATCATTCAAAAGAAAGAGTGAAAGGAAATGACTTCACAGGTTTTCATAACCTGTTAATGTAGGTTTCTTTTTTCCTTATGTTAGGGAATATTTATTTTTCCTACACACATTATTAAGCTTGCTTAGGTTATATTAGAATGGTTAGGTTGAGGACATGTGGCATAATCCATCACTCACGTGTCACTCACACCCACCTTTAGGTATTTGAGTCACATATTCTTTTGGATTTATGTGCCACCTCCTTTTTGTCTTCACCTAAGGAGGTTATGCCACATGTTTTTTAATTTACCAAGTAGGTAAAACCTCCCACCTTTTATGCATAGTAGGAGTTAATGCACCTCTTGGATGTATTTTCCCTTATTTTTCTATATATTGAACACTCTCCTCTCACCTTCACTTCTTCAACAATTTTGACTAGTTCAATGATCACTCGGTGAGAGTATTGAGAGTATTATGTAAATTCTCTTGCTTAGTCTTTATTTTTCTCTCATTTCAAATTTATCTTCATTCTTCTATTTTGATCTTTGATCATATTTTGAGTGGATTTGTATGTGATCTATGTACAACATCAGATCTTGGCTTGGTTCTCGCTTCTTGCAAAATCTAACATGGTATCAAAGCCATGTTCTTTGGTATAGCTCATTATTTTTTGATTTTTGAGAGATTTTTTTGATTCATAAGAGAAAGTTTTATTGATTAAATTTAAAGCATACATAAATGGCCAATGGTTGGCATGAAAATTTGCATTAGATAGGTACAAACACATCTCCTTATTCTAAGTTGAAATATAGATGCCAAAATTGGTGTGAGCACCTAGTTTCAATTTAATCTAATTTAATTTTTACTAGAGGGTTTTCTTTTTCTTACTTTGTACTCCCTACCAACCTTCCCCATCCACTTTCTATTTAATTTTGATGGTGTCCATGATTGCAGCCTGTGGCATACTCCCTCCACCCTAAGCTGATGAATTCCCCACACCTAATTGAAGATTGCATGTTGATGGGTTTAAATTTTTCTTGTCTATTTGAAGATGTTGCTCCTGTGAAAAACTCACCACTGAAGAGGATTTTGTAGTTTTTTCTGTCTTAGTTTATCCTATCCCAACCTTTGGGGAGGGCCCAAACTTCTGAAAGGGTGCTAATTTCACCTTCTTCTCATTTAATGGGGCTTTGATTGAGTAGTGATGAGGTAAATCACTGTCCCACCAAGACTGTAGACCCAAATTTTTTATTGTTCTAGAGCATGAGTTGGCCATATGTCTAGTTTCAAAGAATATCTTACAATGGAAGGGTAAACCTTCATAATCTAGAATTTTCATCCAGCTGTGATCTACAAAGTTGAATGTGATGTCACCAAGAAGATCTCTTGTGACATCCAAATCAACCAAAATGTGAGTAAAGGCTCTGTGGGTAAAATTCATTGTTTCTAAATCCACAACAAGGAAGCTTCCCAAAGAATTACCAATCAATTGGAAGAAAACCATCAACCAAAATTGTAACAAGAGATTTGGAAGATGAATCTAGATAGGTTTCATAGAGAAGGAAATAGTAGTAGGGTTAAAATTAGGAAACCACGGCTTGAGAAGAAGGAGGATTTTCCCCCAACACCATTTTTCTTACATAATAGCATCCCTATCATGCATATAGTCAAACACCACAATAAAAAATCCCTAAGCACAATGGTAAATTTCTACATTACCTTTGAGTGTTGGTTGCCAAGCCCTTGAGATCTTGCCATATAAATTTGGTAATTTTAGCCACATGCGATTGAACTGGCCAATCAAACCATTAGATGCAAAATACTGTTTGCCAACATTGACCTCCTTTTTTACCTTCTCCAAAAATACCAAAAAGAAAGAAGAGTATGCATTTTTTGTGAGAGTATTTGGAAATTTTTTGGAGATTTTGAACCCATTGGAGACTGATTTTACTTTCAATGGTCGAGCATCCCACACTGCAAATTTGAATTTTTTCCCTTGACTCAAGCCAACAAGCATATCCTGAAATGATTGGCTATCCCCATGCTTGGAGCCTATCGATTTTGGAGACCCAATAGTAGGTTGGAAATGAGTTGAGTCACCTGCCAAAATATTTTCTAAGCATTGACCATCCACAACCCTAGCTAAACTAGAGCACAAAATTGGTAGCAAAGAGGGGCCACCACCACCATCGAAGCTTGGAATTGGTTCCCTTGTGTGACCATGTAGAGAATTGGAGATCACCTTCTTACCATTACATAGATCACTACCAGTTTCATTGAGAGCTACAGGAGGATGAAGGGAGCCTTTGCCTCCAACAACCTGCCCATTGATGCCCCCATGTGTAGATGAAGGTGCAACAAAATAAGAATAATTTTGTACCTATTTTCCCTTACTTCCGCCCATTCCAAAGCATGCACACATGGCCCCAGAGACATCACCGGGGCCATGTGAGGTCTTGTTCTCACTAGCAATGCCCACAACTCTCAAAACACTAGGAATGTAAGAGCTTGCCAACGCCATCTGAAAATTACAATTCTCAATTTTTTGAGAGATTTGAGACTAATAAAGAGCTAGTATTTTTCCTCAAAAACCAAGTATTCTCTTCTCCTAAATATTAGTATGATCTAGAGAATTAGAACAATTTAAAGGAAAAATAAGCATATATTTAACATGGTTTACATATATATTTTTATGTGAGATCTGGGTGATTTGCATCTTTTGGTAATATTGGAGGATTTTTAGAATTTGTAAAGAGTATAGAAGGTTTGAGAAAGTAAAAATTGACTTTTATTTCACAAAAATCAAAGATTGGAGGATGCAGTAAAAAATTCAAAGTTAAAAATTTATTTTTTTACTAGAGGAGTTTTCATTTTGGCTTTAGAAATCTGGCTTCCACTCAATGCTAAGAAAACATTTTTTGGGTTTTATTCTCAAGATTAAAAAAAAAAAATTATTATTTTTTAATTTTTGCATACAATTGATAATTTTTTAGAAATCAAATCACAAGGAGGTGTGAGTCATTCATCATAGGAAGATTTTGGATTTTTCTTCAAAACTGCATAACTACATAACTTTTGCCTCGAGTATCCGACTTTCATAAACAAGTACTTGATGGAAATTTGGAAATGAGCACTTTCCATCTATGAAGGTTTTGATAAAGAAGATTTCCTTTTCTTTCAGATATTGCAGGTTGAATCATTTGCACTTTTTTATCTTCAACAAGTTGAATATCTTTCTCCTCTATAATCCATTTTCCAAAAACGAAAAAGGTGTTGGTAAGATATTGAAGAGTAAAACATAGCTATAAGTGTTTTTTAGAAAAAAAATTTAAAAATAATTTGTATAAAAAATAATAATTTTGGCCATTAAAGGCCTTAAAAGCTTTGTAATCGAGAAAAGCCTTGGAAAAGCACTAATCATAAAGTGCTAACATTGTAATATCTGGGAGGGGGTGTCTTTGTGTGTTTTTTCTTGCATACTCTTACATTGCAAAAACAATAAAAAATGGATAAAAAGGTTCCTCTACTCACACCATACAATTACTTTGAGTGGAAAAATGAAATGGAACTTCACTTAAGAAAGTTAAAATTGTATAGAATAACAATGGGTATTGATAAGGAACCTATAAATCATGATGACGAAAAGCCTAAAGGGTTCAACAAATGTGATGAAGATTTTGGCACCTTATGCCTCATTGTATCTCCTAATCTATGCTTTCATATTATGTCTGTAAAATCACCAAATTAAGTGTGGAATAAATTGAATACTATTTTTGGTAAACAAGATTATTTGAGAGCACATTCATTGGAGAACGAGATCATAGGATTGAGCCCTTGCAACTTTGACACCATTTAGGATTTCTTTACTAAGTTGAATGCCATTAGATTGTAGTTGGAGCAATTTGAAATTAAAAAGGATGACTCATAGTTGATTTTAAGCATTCTTTCAAAACTTGGTCTAGATTATGCAATGTTTTTTCTACATTTCATGCAATGATTTCATTTTTGATATCATAAGGGTATGTGCAGGATCATCATGGAAAGATAGGCCCTTAGAAATTTGTGAAAATCGAGAAAAAATGGGAGGTTAGAAATGACTTGAAGTAAAATTTGAATAAGTTATCTATATTATTTCAAAAATATGTAAGAATAGAATCTATAGAAAATTGAATGTAGTTTCTAAACTACTAGGTTTTATTTTTATTTTTTAAAAGCTATTTGATTAAAATTTGAAATTTCAATGTACTAGTACTTGAGAATTTCAAAGGAAAATATAAGAATAGATGTCATTGTCGACCACCCTATACAATAAAATGATAATATTTTTTATAAGATTTTTGAATTATAATTAGAGGACTCATGTCCCGATGTAACACTGTATTTTTTTTTAGAGTAAATAATTAGTGTTATATGGAGTGAATTTTTATTACAACTTTTAAAAAATTATAAAAACTCATATGTCTAACCACCTTAACTTGGTCAAAACTTCATGAAATTATTATTATTTTAAATCATATACTATGTGAAGCATAGAATGTGATGCATGTTTTAGA
This sequence comes from Sequoia sempervirens, assembly GCA_007258455.2. NCBI lineage: Eukaryota > Viridiplantae > Streptophyta > Pinopsida > Cupressales > Cupressaceae > Sequoia > Sequoia sempervirens. The sequence continues at coordinate 11,533 of VDFB02269482.1, forward strand.
TTCAAAAAAATTGATACCATTTGAAATCTATAGATGTTTTTCAATTAGCATATCAATTAGGACTTAAGTTGTAATTAAAATAGAAAATGAATAATAATTATTTATTAAATTCAAAGTAAAGCATAATTTTTATTGGTAGAATGCTGAGAATCTCCTTTAAAAAACCCTTTTCATTTCATCAATTTTGGGTAAAAAAGAAGTCATCAGCCACATGGGTCATCATATCAGTTACATATTGCCACTTTTTGGCCCATCATGATCCTGCACACACCCATAAAGGAGAAAGATAAATTGATTCAAATGGGCATTATTAAATCTTCTAAGTCTCAAGCTTTGACTGCAAAACAATGCACTAACAATAAAAACAAGAAGCAAAAGAACCAAGGAGATAGAAAGAAAGATTCATATCAATCTCCATCTACTTTTAAAGTAGACTCTAAATTTTCTTGAAAAGAGGATTCATCTAAGAAGAAGAAGCCCACTTGTTCATATTGCAAGAGGAGTGGACATGACATTCTTGTTACAAGAAGGATATTGATGAACTAAAACATATTCTTGAGAAGAAAAAAATCAAATTTCCTTCTCGAATGGTTGATTCAACTTCTTCTAATTCTAAAAAATCAAAACAATTAGAATCTGATAAGGAAAAAGGCCATACTACTAGGGCAGGTAAATCAAAAGGTAAAGTCTTTGATCATCTATAGGTCTTGTATTAGGGAGATAGATCCTAGATCCTAGAGCTTCTCATCATATGGCTTCTACACAGTCTATGTTCTCTTCTTTTGAGCCTTGTGTTATGCCACCTATTTTGATGGAAAACAATATATACATGGATGTAATTGGGAAAGGAACTATTGATATTAGGGATGGAACCTTTTGGAACCCTCATAAACTTTCCTATCCCAGAGATTTGATATGCCTCTTCCTTTGTGTTCTCTTGTTCTATCAAGGGTTAGGGTTTAGGGTTTTATGTAAGGAGTGGTTTACTTTGATGATTGTCTCCTTTGTCTAAACCCTTGGTATTTCAGTCTTTTTTTTTTATCTCCCATAGTCAGTTCCCAGTCACGTTAAAACAACTTGAGCCATAGAAATCCATGAAGTTATTGGCCCTTCGTGCCTAGGTATGAGAAAATTTTATTTTATAAGGTTGATTGGTTGACCTTGTTTGTCCTTTACATCCTTTCAATAAAATGGTTTTAATTCTTTTAAGGCATTTTATTACATTTTCTAGGTGGTCCCCTTTTTAAAACAACTTATGAGCACATGCATAATTGTTTCACTCAAGTTGTCATTCATCGATTTTTCCCATTGCTCATTGTAGATAAATTTACAAATCTTGACTTACATTAGAAATGTGCAATGAGTAATGTTTCATTTGTATCACGCATCGTGGATAGGTTATGGATCTTTATTTTTGCATTAGCGATGTGTGATATGTTTATTCTCTTTACTATCACTAGCTTTCTTTATCGCTAATAGCCTGCGAGTTTTGTGTTGTGAATTGGTGATGCGTGATGACCCTTTGTGCCCTTTTCATTTGCTTCTATTTCTCATCATAGATTGGTTGTAGACTTTGACTTCCAAAGTATCAATAGGCGATGTGATTCTATGCTCCAATATTCTATCACTGATTTAAATTACTATTGTGAGAAATGTTTCTTGTGCCTTTGATTTTGAAGCAGCTACATGTGGCTTGATCTTGTTCCATCACTCCTTCTCTCCCATCACTGGTGTGATCTAGAGATTGAGGTGTAAATTAGTGATGTGCAATGGGAGATGAGTATAATCAAAGGAGGTCCTTGATTTAACGATCGATATTCCATCACGTAGGTACTCACATCGCTAATAGAGCTCATGGAAGAAGAAATATATTAGTGATGAGTGATGGCCTCCAAACAGGAGATGACTAAGGTAAATAAGATATGATATGGCTGCATCCTAAAGACATCATTTAAAGCAAAAGAGAAAGTAGCGAGGTGAAAGGAGAGCCACTGATATGGTTTTAAAACAAGATGATCAACAACTAGATTTTAAACATGAATGACTAAGTGTTTGTCTAATCACGCAAGCTTTTTATCACCCATTAATGGTGTTACACCCCATTGTTCTAGCCAAAAATAAGGTAGTTGGCTCATTTTCTTCACATCTGAAATCACTCAGGAGTATAGAAGATAGTCAGGATCCAAGAAAATAGTTCAAAGAGCTCCAATAAGTAATTGTAGAGGCATTAGCATCAAGTTTTGACTTGGGTAAGCAAATTATCATATCTCTTTCTACCAATTGCATTGAATTATGCTAGTCTAGAAATTAGTAATGATTTTGAAAGGTAAATGTACTTATGGTTTAGTCATTATGCATTTTCAATTGGGTTAGTAGGGATTGCATAAGGTCTAGGAGGGTTTTGTTCTACAAATTGTTGCCTTAGAATTAAAACTTGGTAGGTCTTCCCATTAATTGAAAATTCTAAGTCCTAGCCTTGTTACATTATAAAAATGAGTGAGCCAGAACTAAGTGAGTCTAACATCAGGCTTGAGAGAAAAACCAAGAAGAAAGGAGTTGAGAAACCCAAAATTCAAGATGTCACATCTGTACCTAAGCCAAAGGTGCCAAAAGCACCTACACATCCCAAAGCTAAGAAGAGATCTAGTGACCGATTCATGGAAGGTGCAGTTGAGGATGTGAAAGAGGGAAGGTCGTAGATTGGAAAGAGGCCCACAATGCAAGTCATTGTAACAAGCAGGTTGATTGACCTTGCTGCTACAATTGAAGAACTAGCTTAGCCACAAAGTAGGTGGGAATTATTTCTATATTCCTTTAACATAAGGCATACCAAATGGCTGACCAAAAATTTGTGGAGTTTAAACCTTGGGAAGCTAGTTGTATTGAATGTATTTGCAGAAGTTGATATAATGGAGGCCCTAAGAAAAAATTATGTCATGTGGATAGGAAGATAAAAATTCAGAATGGAACCCTAATCCTTGAAGTAACAAGGGATAAAATCATAGAGGTGTTCAAGTTGAACCCTATTGTATTGGTATTAGGCATGCAGAATTATATCATGAATATGAGCAAAACATGTATGCTTTCAGGAATAGTTTCCTTGTAAGGTACAAAAAAAATAGTAAGAGATTTGGTCCTACAAAATTGGAGCCCTTCAATTGTGAAGAATTTTTCGATTATTTCAATAACACTTTCTACTATCTAAATCAAGTCTTGAGCTGAAATTTTGATGCAAGAATAGCTTTGCAGATTTACTAGTTATGATAGCTGATATATAGAATTGGAACATTAATAGGGGATTTGAATACACTACTTATCTTGTAGAAGAAATGCATAAGAGGCTCATTTCTTTGAAGAAAGGGACAATCACATTGCTTATCTATCATTACTCTTTGTTTATGCATATGCTTTTGTATGTTGGACAAGACAAGTGGAAGAAGATGATAAAGTTGAGGCAATTAGATAATGAGAACAATCCTTTGCCTATCAAAATGTGGACACATATTTGGGATCAAAATTGTCCCACTTCACACTATTTTTTTTTTTGCAATGTCATCAACTTTGGTATCTTGGAAATTTTGGGTGTTCCACCAATTTAAAGATTGGCAAAGGTTATCAGGGATATTATGTGCCCTAAAGATGTAGAAGGTTCATCAGCAAATCATAATTGGGATGATTGGTTCCTGCACTAAAAAGTATAAATTAATCAGGGCCTATGGAGTTAGGGTGGCACCTCATTTTTTTCCTTTGTACATTTCAAATAGATTGGAATTTATGGAGCTAATATGGCAACTTGATTTTATGGACCAGGAATTGTTCAAAACTATTAGGAAGGGTCTTGTAATTGTGCCATAGTGTGCTTTTGGATACCTCAAGACTACTACTAAGGAGGCATATGAGAAGTTTAGAATTATGGTAAATAACCTCAAGATGCCTATTGATGAGGTTAGGAGCTTTGAACCAAAGGGCCTTGTCAATGAGAAGAGAGAAGCAAAGGTGTGTCTAGTTTTTCTCATGTTTTTATGTATTCTAATGATGTGCTTAGAAATCTAACGTGTGGTGGAGTAGTCAACCAAAGATGGAAGAATTGGACTACTATTTGTGCCATGGAGGAAGAGATCATAAAAATAAATTCTTTTTGTGTAAGCTCATATGATGAAATTGAGAACCCATTAAAGAGCACTATGCAAAAAATAAGTGATTACTAAGGTGGAAAGTTTAGAGTAAAATTAAAGGAATTTATTGAAAGAGCACAAGCTCTCCTAGAGCAACAACCTCAAGCTATGGATATCCCTGAGCAAATTGTTGAGATTCAGGGAGGAGGTGCTCAGCTTATTGGGGAGGAGAAAATGGCAGAACATATGCTTGATGATGAAGAGGTGGAGAGGAGATTCCCTTCTCCAAAAATCAATGATGTTATCGATGTAGAAACTGCTCAAGATAGAATTTTCAAATGGGAATATGATGAGAAGGCCAATGATGATCCTAGGATCAAGGCCTATGATGAGTTTAGTGTAGATGACACCTTTGTACAAACAAAAGAGTTCAAAGAATTCATTATTCATAAGAGTAAGAGTATAAAAGAAATAATTGAGCAAGCTAAGGCTGTTGTGGACCCCTCTCAATAGGAGGAGGTAGAGAGAGTAGAGGAAGAGAAAATCATGGCTGAGATAGAAGCCATCACTCCTGATGAAGCCAAGAAAATTGTTGTTGAGTGGAGTTATGTTACTTCTAGGATGTACCCTTACTTCATCCATTACACTTGATGCTATCATGAGAGAACCCTAGGTGTCTATATATGAGGAACACTTTGATGACCGCTTGTTTGGATCTAGCTATAGTCCTAAATTTCAAACCCTTGCAATTTGGTCCATGGTGCCCAACAGTAGAAAGCATTAGGTTGCTAGGCCTATAGAAGAGGTCATTGGTGTAATGGTGGTAAAGAGGGTTGCTGATAAAACCCTTGTTCAGGTAGCAAAATTGACTATGCATGTTGCAATGCTTAGTGTTGATACTACTCAAATCTCCCAAGAAATTATGATGTAATGTTAAAAGATTACAACAAAGTTTTAGATGAATGCAATAAGCTGACAACCATAGCTCAGGCTAACCAATCTATAAGGGTAGTTTCTTCACCATCCTCTTCTTCTAATTTGTCTATGCAAGATAGAGATACTTTGTCTCTAAGGTGAAACATAAAATTGTTGAAGAATAAACCATAGTCAAACCAAAGATGGATGGGTAGTGCAATGGTAGAGCAGCCAACAACAAATGGGTGGCCCCAATTTTGACTCCTAGTTAGTCCATGAAATTTTTTAACATGGTATTAGAGTTAGTTTAGTAGAGCCACACCTAGATTGGAGATGGATTGGTCACCAAGTGAGCCAGTTGCTTGAAATGATAGAGCACACTAGTAGCAAATGGATGGTCCCTTTTTTTTCCCCTTTTCTTAGACTACAAGAATCGGGTAGCTCCCCTATAATGGATGGTCCTAGGGTTAACTCCTAGTTGGTCTATGTATTTTTTTTAAAAAAATTTATATTGTTTCACTTACCTTCATTAGCTTCAATTTTGAGAATGTTTTGAATATGCCCCATGTCATGTGGTGGTTGGTGATGAAAATTTGATTCTATTTGACCTTGGCATACATGTATTTGATCTAATCAATTTTTGTTCCAATACTTTGTAGCAAAGGTTGATGTAGTGGACAACTCAAGGTTTCCAAAAGATGTGTGAATAATGTTCCTCAACCACTAACTAGTTACTCTATAGCTTTTTATGTTGTTTGTTAAATTACTTGGACAAGGTTAGAGTTCCCAATTCCTCAACAACCACTATGCAAATGTTAACAATATGCAAATTTTCACAATAAATTCACCATTCTTCACATGCATCTCACAATCCATGGCTCCCAAAAACATTACACTATAATCATATTGATTAAGGGTGAATTTTTGGCATCATTACATCCTTGGAACTAATATACACCCTAGTCTTGGGTTATGAATCTCTTATGGGATTTAATGAATTTTATACAAGTTTCATTTCCTTCTCCAATAAAGGACTAGCCACCTATAATATTATTTTATGCATAAATAATGAGATTGTTTTATATAGATAATGGGAAAATACTTTCAACCTAAATTAATTATAGTTTTAAATTGGTTGAGAGTATTAAATTCAAAACTAAAGAAAATAAAATAAAGGGAGAAGGGGACAAAGGAACAAAAATAACTTTAGAAATTAATTCTTATTATTTCAAAAATGTAATATATTAACATAATTTATTATATAATTTAATTAATAATATATACAAAATTAATAATATTGTATGTTTTAAATTCTTTTCACAATTAAAAATATAAAAAATAATTAGATAAAATAGAAAATCAAACAACATATATATGATAATAAAATAATAATTCTTTCTTCCACCTTTTAATTAATCTTTTTATATTTATTAATTCTTGATTTCTTCTAAGCATTAGTTATTTTTTCTCCTTAGATTTCTCATTCTTACAACATGTATTAGTATTTTTTTAAGTCTTTCCATAATCTATTTTATTTTAATATAGTATGTTATCAATTGCAAATAGGATTATTTAAGACTATTTCTTCCCATAATCTATCTTAATTTTATTTATTATAATTTTGAAATATTAATTTATCTAAAATATTAACAATTATAAAAGGTATTTAATTTCCCATTCTCTCAACAATTATTAGTACATTATTTAAGACTATGTCTTACCATAGTCTAATTTCTTTTAATGTTATCAAATTCAAATAGGTTTATTTAAAATTTATTATAATTTTAATGCAAAAAGGTATTCTACGTTATTTATTGTTTACTTCTTAACTTTATTTTTATTATTCCTCTAGTTTATTTTGTTTAAATGAAAGATCTTATAATACTATTATAAGTTTTGAAAAATCATATTATAATAATATATAAATTAATTAAATAATATATAAAATAGTCTATTATTTATACATAAATATTAATATATGTTTGATTAGGTTAGAATTGCTAAATCTAAAAAATCCGAAGAGATAATGGAGTGCAAAGGAGAAAACATGAAAATAAATAAAACAAAGTTACCCAAATCTTCAATCTCCATGGCTGACCTCCATTACACATTCTAGCTTGCTGCAAGTTGAAGAGTGCCCTCAGATTCTTCAAGCAACTTTTAGATTATGCCATGTCCTACACAAGTGTTGAAGGATTTTTCTATGCAAAATGACTCTAAGTGCCTAAGAGTAGTTCTAAGTATGCATGAAAATGTGTTGTGAAAATGAAGATCAAAAGTTCACCAAATGCTTGAGAGAGAAAGAGAAGCAAATGAATTTGAAATTGCCATTTTACAAGAAAAGGAAATTTTGAATGGACGGATGAGATTAATCTTCTAGAAATATTCCAAGATCAATGGTCCAAAATTGATACACCAAAAATATGCTATTCTTGGAGGAATCATGACAGGAAGACATGCAAAGACATGTAGGCCATGACAGACATGTAGGCTAGGACATACATGCAAGGACATGCAGGGACATGCATGCTATGACAGGAAATGAATGTTATGATAGGGGATTATGACAGGGCATCTTTGACCAAGTGGTGCACAAATAATTTATTTTAAATTATTTATTCAAAAATGAAGGAAATCGACAAGTGGAAAATAAACAATTTATTCAAATTATTTATTTGAAAATGGAGGAAATGGACAAGTGGAGAATAAAATTCAAATTATTTATTTGGAGAAAATGAAAAAAGGAGCATTTAATTGAATTTATTAATTTAATTAAATGGAGAGATGAAAATTAGACCTTAAATAATTAATTTAGATTAACTATTTAATTAGGAGAGGTGGCATGGGATAGTTAAATGATTTTAATAATTGTTTAACTATGGAAGAATTAAAGGACCATGAATAGATAAATAATTAATGGTAATTATTTAACTATAGATGAAAGATGACAAAAAAATTAAATAAATAATAATTTATTTAACTATTGAAGAAGAGGAATAAATTAGTGACACAATTAGTTTATTTAATAGAATAAATAGACATGAAATAATTAAATAATTAAATTATTTAATTAATAGATGAAAATGGACCGGATAACATAATTAAGTATCTTAATTATGCTAGGAGGAAAGTGGCGAGAAATGGATCTTGCAGGCCTGGCAGTAACTATCATTTGCTTTTGTGGATTAATTTATGCCGTTTTTGTGAATCGGGCTTCATTATCTTTATCGTGGGAGTTTATGAGTGAATATTAAAGACACCTCTTTGAGCTTGGAAGGGGAATATGCCAAATCAATAATATTTTCTAAGTTTATCCAAAATTTCCGGTGAATTATTCATTATTGCTATCGTGGATGACAGAATTGTTTTATGAAGGGGCTTCAGAAATTATTAAACATCTAATATATTCAAAGCAATTTATTTGTATTTAAGTAATCTAAATATGAAACAAAATTCTGATGATAGAAGAACGACTGAAAAGCAACTTTACATTGTATTAAAAAACCTGAAAAAAATTTCAGTCCAAAATAAACCAAAACATAATCCTGAGAAAACAGAAGCGTGGAAAAGGGCATTCTACTTCTCTCTTGAAACAGTAGAAACAATATCTCCCAGAAATCAAATTTTCATACGAGCTACTGAAAATTCATAGCATTTGAAGTTTGCACCATTGGTAAATTTCCTCCTCCTCCCTTTAGTCCGCATCCTTGGGCGCTGCCCTCCTCCTGGTGAAAGCCCTTGGTGCCCTTCTTCTTCTGGTGAAAGCCCATACACTTTAAATACCATGTCCTGAAAAACATTTTCACTCACAAATATCTTGTCATACCACAGTTTAGCACACTCAACAAAATCCAGACTAGGAGAAAACAATCCTTTCACCCTCACCCTCACCTCTTTTTGAGGAACTTTATAATCTCCAACTTTATAATACTGAAAGAAATACGAGCTCTCACGTTCAGATACAAGTGGATTGACTAGCTCAAAGTTTACAGATGCCCACAGCTTTGTGCAGGAATCATATACCTGTGCATGCCCTGAATATAAACTTATAACAAAAAACTTGCCATCTATAAAAGCAGAGCTACAGTTGTCTACATTTGTAGGCATGGGAGGAAGAAGGCTCCACTGGTCTTCCTCTATATTATAAACTTCTGCTTCAAGTACCCTTTTGTTATCTTTGTCTATTCCACCCGCAATGTAAATCAGTCCATTAATGGAGTCCAACGCACAGGAGAAACGCCGGCGACTCACAAGCATGTTGGTGCCTCGCTGCCATCTACAAGACCAAAAATTATAAACAAAAGTGGCTTCCTCGATGGCCATGTTATCAAGCCCCAAACCCATCAATATCAATCTATGACCGAAAGGAACACAGTGCGAGTGGCCATATCGATGGTAGTATGCTAATCCCAATTCGGTGGGGATAGGAGGGAGTCTTCCACAAGAATTACTTGGAGAGTGATAGATAATTAATTGGAAACAAGGAGTCTCAAATTTCTCAACTATAACCAACAAATCCTCTGCCTTCCCAAGCCTCTTTCTATCTCCATAGAACAGAGGATTGCTCATCACATTCCTCCAACTTCTGCAAACAGCTCTGAGATTAAAAGAATATGTGCACGGCACCCTTAGCAAGCATTCTACAACAAGATCCTCTGGAAGCTCAGAAAACATCTCCATTACCCCTCCACTGCAATTCTCTTTGACACTCTTGATAATAGTAAGAAGGACTATTTTTCAATTAATGCCAGCAGCTAAGTAGGGATGTTTACTGTCTTTAATTCAAAATAATAAGGGAAAACACCGCTTCCAATTCGTCAGCAATCCTCTTTATCCACTGTGCTTTGAACTATCCAAAATTGGCCTAAAATTTATAGGAAGTGGAATATCCTTCCCATTTGCTTTTTTAATGGACTCATAAGTCTATTATTAGTTGACAACAGACGTTACCACAGGTGCTGCTGCTCATTTTTTCTGTTAATGGTGCTGTCTGCAGCCAACATTTTCTGCTTATATTCTGTATTTTTTTTTTGCTGCTGAGCAGATATAGACATTTGTAGCTGCTGGGCAGCTATAGATAATGGTACTTCTATTGTGCAGTCGACATTTATTGTAATGCCTATTTTCTTGCTGCTGCTGTGCAGCTCTATGTATTTGTAACTTTTTTTCTTATTCCAATTAAAAAAAAAAAGTAAAAAGAGTTGACAACAGTGTTTGGCACTTGGCGGCTGCATTCTTTTTAAAATTGTTTTTGTTTCCTTGCTTTTATTGCATGTAATTTTTAACAAACAATCCAACTGATTGGCGGTTACAATTCAAATTAAAAATGCTAGATTCTCTTTATTTATTTCTAAATTGTTAATGGGTAGATATATTAATGATCTACTAAATGAAGATATAGATAAATGAATGAAAGAAATAGTAAGTAAAATTAACACGGATGGCTCTTCTCGTGGAAACCCTGGTCATGCTGGAATTGGTGGTGTTGGTCGGGATAGTTTTGGGGATGTTCAATTTATTTTCTCTATTTATAAGGGTCTTCATACTAATAATCTTATGGAGGCTCAGGCAATTTTACTGGCTATGGAGCATGGCAGTAAGTTAGGGTGGGGTTGTGGTGAACTTGCTGAACAGGCGGAGGTTAGAGGATGTTAGTTGGCACCTGGCTTCGATTATTAAACAAATTCTCAATCTTTGTGTTTCTCTTGAGTTTGTTACTTTCACTCATATTCCTAGGGAGTGGAATGGTGTTGCTGATTGTTTGGCTAAATGGGCTTCTGATCATATTCATGATTGGAATTTGGTTGATCGGGATCAATTACCCCCTGATTTGTCTCAACAGTTGGACCATTTGGTGGAGCTTGATAAGGCTATGTAATGATTTGGCTCTGTAATTTCCTCTTGATTTAATAAATTTTTACCCCTCTTTTATGTTAAATTTTGTCATTGGAAAAATAATTTTTATTTTATTTTAGAAGATGCATGGATATAGTTTAGATTAATACATCAACATTATTATGGTGTTATATAATTAATTATTATTTAGATATTTTAAATATCTTTATTTAAAAGATATATTATTGATAATAATATTAATTAGATATTTTAAATATACTCATTTACAAAATATTTGAAGGTTTTATATTTATTTTTTTATTTAGTATGGATTATGTTATTAAATGAATGTATTTAAGATTAAAAAATATAAAATTGTTTTTTATTTATGAAGAGTTGATTTATTTAATACATATTTTTTTTAAAATGACATCATTATTTTACTAAGGTAATGAATGGTTTGGCATGGAGAGGGACAATTACAAAAGAAAATTGAAGCCCACCATCTTTTAAACCAAGAGCTCATGATTTTAGCTTATTTTATTATTACAATTGTTAATCATTGATAGTAAAATAATTAGTATTTAATACTTGTTATTCATGTTACTATTTAATTTGATTATTAATATTAACCACTACTTATAATATTAAATAAATATTTGTGATATTCTTTATCTTTTCAAATCATATTATTTATTGATATTTATTTTCATATATTTAGGTATTATTATACATATATTAATTTAATTACTTTATATAAATGTTTCTTATTATAAACAATTATTACTTATATATAAATGCTTTTTCTATCTAGTTGTTTTTTTACATATACTCTAAAAGATCTAAATTTTTCAAATTTTATTTTATTTCATTATTTAGCAGTTATTGTCAAGCATATTGCATCCATACCCACCCATACACAAACACTACTCTCTAACATATTAACATACATATAATTTTCTATCGGCATGATCTTGAACCCTTTTAGGTGCAAGTGCTAGTTTTGTACTCATTAGTTATGAGGGAATCATTAAAGTTCAATTTGTTTAGTTAGAAGATATGCTTTTGTTTATTTATTCTATTCTTTCCCATAATTTCAATTATATCCAAGATCTAATATGCAATATCATAAATTCTGAAAACTTACACTTCTAAAATTCATTTTAATGAGATAAATCAAATTCTCCATTTAAAGTGCATTCTATTAAATTGCATTATTTTGTCCATATTTAATTTGGTTTGAAATATTTTTAAATTTCATTAAACTTACATAACAATTTTTTTACCTATCAGATATGATTGTGTGAAGTTGCTCTAGCAAGATGCTTTGTATGCCATTCATTATCCTTCATTGAAAAAATAAAGTGTTTTCTACAAGCCATATTGATGACAATATATTGATCTCACTTGGAAAGATCTATCTTATTAATTTTACTTTATTTGTTTATTTTATATTTTCCTTTTGTGGTAAGGGAAAGTGAATATACTAACTTGCTAGGGCTCGTTATCATTGCTCTAATAAAATAGTAGAGTATATAAATCAGGGCAAAAGGTTGATAAATATGACTGATGTTTACAGGTTTAAAGATGTAGATGAGGTTTTGCCAGTGGTAGCATTTTGATCAAAACAAAGCTTGTTGACATGGGCTTCAAATTCAAGTACATTGGTCATTCAAAGTCATCTAGAGAAAGGAATTTTGCCAAACATTTGAATTGGGGAACCAAGAAGCATCCTCTAATAATAAGTATTTTCAATTCTTAGTTAAAAGAGTTTAACTTTATAATAAAACCTTAGATAGGAAAGTAGGTTATCTTTTTAGGAGAGTTTAAAGTTCAAGATTTTAAATAGTAATTTTAATTTATAATAGAACATCATATAGAGAGACAAGAGCTCTGAAGGAGCTAGAGTCCTTGTCGGGGAGAAGTAGATTGAGTTTTAAAGATATCAAGTTTCCACAATCCATCAAGTAGTGCTATTAATTTCTGGATTTGATTGTGTTTTGGTTTTTCACATCATGTGATGCCACATTAACGCTCAACTCTCAATGATGTGAATGGAGAAGTATTGGTCACATATTTTATTCTGACATTTTTTAACATGTTGAAATGACTGATGTTGGTGTGGCATGATACTTATTAATGTGGCCTCGAAATTAAAGTTATTCATAGTGGACCTACCAAGTCAAGGTCTTGTCCCCTATAGGTTGGAAAACAAAGTTATCAATTAGAAATCATGGTGTGAAATTTATATTGACTAGTGAACTGGCAGAATATGTATTTTTTTTGTATGTTTATTTGTATATATGCATAGTCATATGTGTATCGTATGCATGTGTAATGGCATACATACCTGTAAAAATTTATATGTCTACACATATATGTATGTACATATATATACACATCTATACATATCCAAACATACATGGTTACATACATGGATATCTATATTAATACATATATATGTACATACATATACAAAAATATATATACATAGATAGATCTTTGCATGATACAAAGGGAAGACATTGGTGGATTTTAAACAAACAGGTTGGAATGGATAAACAAGATGGTAGATAATTTGGCATATTAGTGTCAATAGAAAATATTACATAATGTAATGCAATGTAGTGGTAGGAATGAGATGCTTTCCATGACTGAATGTATATATATTTATGTACTAGTGATATTTAAATGTAAGAAAATTTTATTGAATTGTAATTGTAGAGCATTGATCATTTTCAATTTGTCTTTTTTAATGTAGAATGTTGATGATGAGAACATGCATTTCTTTATATATATATATACGTGTGTGTGTGTGTGTGTGTGTGTGTGTGTGTGTGTGTCTATATATATATATAGTATGGATTTCTAATTGCATAGACATGTGTATAGGTTTACACACACACACACACACACATATATATACATAGACATATATCTATATACACATATGTAAATATATATACACTCAAACATACATATGTACTTAGAAATAGACATGAGAAAATTGTTTATAGTAGACAAATTGAATGAGGGATAATTGGACATATCAATGGAAAAAGAAAATATTATTAATATTAGATTGGAAATTTGAATGCAAAAGCAAGGAGCGAGAAAAGACACATAACCTATTATAGTATTAACATGGAAATAAGATGCTCATTATTACTTTGTCGATAACATAAGTGAATGATTAGAATCAATTGTTGTTAGTATAGATCTCAACTACACATTTTTTGTCTTGTAGAACTTGATTGATCATTTTTTATTGTCTTTGGAATGTGAATATTGAGTATAATTTTTTTGGGGGCCAGATATATGATTCATCTTGTAAGTTTGAAATGATTATATATATATATAAGGAGTTTAAAAGTCCTTTTAAGATATTCAATAAAATACCATACATATCAAGTGACTGACTTAGTCATGGTCAGTTGGTAGTGTAAGACAATATAATTAAACCAGAGTCAAGTGAGCTTGATAGGTTGAACATTTGAACCTGCTTGCTCTGATACAAATGTTAAAACCCATCAACCCTATTCACAGCTCATGTACAATAGAAAAAAACCCTAAACCAAGTCACTTGTTCAATTCCCATCTCAGGCATAATTTTTTTTAGTAACAATGCATAACTACCTACTTAACCAACCAGGCATTTTCCAGTTAGGTTATAAGTGTTAATTTCAATAGCTCAACATTCACCATGGTGGAATCAACTCATTATTTCCAAATATAGGCTTGCATAAAAAAGTGTTAAGGTCTCAAAGTTAAGGTCTTTCCTAAACCTATGGCCTAAGCCTCAAGGGTTTGATTGACAGTTCCTACGTATCTCCTTGCGGGATTCAAAGTCATCATAGTTCACCTCACAATGACAAAGGGAGTACAATCTCTCCTCTTATATGAGATCTATTATCTCACCTTTATACCATAGCTATTAATTTAGTACATGTAATTATCAAAATAGTCAATTATAATATATTGATAATAATCTTGCCATCAAATGTTGGGTCCATACCAATTATTATTACCAAACGTTAGTGTACAATCATTTACAATATTCACAGGAGGTCATTCATACCATAATCTCAAAGATTATACACCATGGTCATCATGAGCATACCCCCATATACACAAGCTATTAGCTCATACACCATATAAGTACAATAGTGACTAGATCATACACATATCACAAGTGCAATAGTGACTGGATCAAACACAGATCTCAAGTGTAACAATGGTTGGATCATACCTAGATCACAAGTATAACAATGACTAGATCATACTAGATCACAAGTAAAATAGGATTAGCTTCCTATCGTCCACATAGCTAACCCAATTTGCATATGTGTAAACACTCAAATTAAATTTAGTATCCTTTGGATACCATAAGCCATGATCTAGAGTTCCTTTCAAGTATCTAAATATCCTTTTCACTGTCGCAACATGTGACTCTTTATGATCTTCTTGAAATCTAGCCACATGAAAAACTACATGCATGATATCCAATCTAGTAGCTGTTAAATATAGCAGTCCATCAATCATTGACCTATACTTTCTCTGATCAGCCTTAGGAGATTCATCATTCTTGCTTAGTTTTCAACTAGTAACCATAGGAGTACATACCATTTTAGAGTCTTTCATTCCAAACTTCTTCAATATTTCTTTGATATACTTTGATTGTGAAATAAATATGCCTTTTTTTATTTGATTGATTTGTATCCCAAGGAAGAAATTCATCCCCTCAAACATAGACATCTCAAACTCTTTCTACATCCCTTCTACAAACTTCTTACACATAACTTCATTTCCTCTTAAAATTATATCAAAATACACAACTACAATCAATATTTGATATTCTTCAATTTTAATGTAGAGATTACTATCTGTAGTACCTTTATTGAATCCTTGTTGTATCAAATGATTATTTAACCTTACATACCAAGATCTAGGAGCTTTATCCAATCCATATAATATCTTCTTCAATCTACATACCATATTTGGTTTATCTAATGATTGAAATCCTTCTAGTTGTTCCATGTGTACTTCTTCCAATTCTCCATTCAAGAAAGTAGACTTCACATTCATTTGATAAACTTTGAAATCTTTGTGTGTTGCAAAAGGTAATTTTTTTTGATAGATTCCATTCTTGCCACTGAAGCAAATGTATCTTCAAAATCCATTCCTTCAACTTGTGAGTAACCCTTAGACACAAGCCTTGCTTTGTTCCTTACCACTTCTCCATTCTCATTCAGTTTGTTTCTAAACACTGACTTAGATCCAATTATGTTCTTGTTTGCAGGTCTTGGGACAAGTTCCCAAGTCTTATTTTTCTCAATCTTCAGTAGTTCTTCTTCCATAGATTTCATCCAATGTTCATCTTTGCATGCCCCAATCGCTACTTTAGGTTCAACTTTAGAAAGTAAAAAAAAAATTACCCCTTGTTCAGTAGCTTTCCTTCTTGTTAATACACCTTTTCTTTTGTCTCCAATGATTTTTTCTTCATAATGATTTCTTTGCACATACTTAGGGGTTCTAGGGGTCTTTTTTGGAGCTTCTTCCTCTTCAATTTGCACTTCCTTTTCCTTAAACTTTTCATTTTCTCTACAATTAGGATCATTTGATTCATATCCATCTATACCACTGGGTTATGAAAATATTCATCAACCTTGACACTTGACTTTCAACAATCTTTCAAAGTCTCTTGTTGTAGCACCGGTAGGATTTTCTTTTAGTAGAGTATCCAAGGAAGATTCCTTCATCAGAACTGCATAGAAATTTCCCAAGTTTTCTTCATCTCTTTTGATATAGCATTTTCCTGCAAACACCTTGAAATATTTGACAGTAGAGATCCTTCCATACAAAAACTCATAGGGAGTCTTTGTGCTATTTTATTTTTCTTGAACTCTACTAAGTATTTAAACAATAGCATGAATTGCTTAACTCTAGTAGACTTTCAGTTGGTTAGCTTCTTTCATCATAGTCCTTGCAACTTCTTGAATAGTCCTATTTTACCATTGAACAACTCCATTTTCCCGAGGAATTCTAGGGCTAGACAAGTGTCTCTTTATGCCATGGTTCTCAAAAAATATGTTAAATTCATTGGAGGAAAACTCTCCACCACTGTCAAACCCTAAACACAGTTGATCTTGATTTCCATTTTATTCTTAACCATAAATTTAAATTCTTTGAATCTATCAAGGGCTTCATATTATTCTTTAAGAAAATTAATCCATGTCATTCTAGAATAATTATCAATAAAAGGCATGAAGTACCTGTCATCTTGAAGAATTCTTGTTCTTGTGGAACTACAAAGATCTGTATGAACCAATTCCAACAATCCGGTAGAATAATGTTCCTTTCCTTTAATTTTTTTTCTTTTTTTCTTTCCAATCTGGTCCAATCCTTACAAACAATATTGATAGGCTTTGTAATCTTTAGAAAATATCTCATTGCTTGGAGTAAAATAATTCTTATCAAATTATCAAAATTAATGTGCCACATCCTTCTATTTCATAGCCAACTTTCATTAATCTAAGTCATAAAGTAATGACCATCAACACCCTTGAGTTGATAAAAATTTCCATTTTTCCTTCTTCTAACAACAATCATAGTTCTAGAACCTTTTTTGATCTCACATCTATCATCCTAAAGTATAATATTTTATACTTTGCTACATATTTGTCCAAAAATTAAGAGGTTATTCCTTAGACCCTTTACATAATAAACATCTTCAGTATTATGCTTTCCATCAAAACTAATTGAACCTATTCCACATATCTTAGTACTTGAATCATCACCAAATCTAACAAGTCCTCCATCATACTTTTCAAGTTTAACAAACTTAATCTTGTCTCTGATCATATGGTTAGAGAATCCACTATCAATAATGCAATAGTTCATATCTATACTAGCATGAAAAGAAAAGACCAAGGTACCTTTAGTATTATCCTTTTTCTCCAAAAGGAATTCCTTCATACATAGATTTCAGAGTTAGGAGATAAAAATTCATATTTTAAATCCATGAACAAGCATTCATCATCATCATCTCCATTATCAAATTCATCATCAGAAATACTTACATCTTCTTTAATATAATAGCTTTTCTTAATCATCTTACCTTTGTTCTCCTTTTTTTTGTCACCCACAACTCTATTTGGACATCTTGAAGCATAGTGAACTATCTTTCCACAACTTAAGCATTTGAAAGGTAACTTTTCTTTGTACTTACTAGTACCTATTCTCATTCTTCTCACAAAGTTAGCCTCCACATCATCAATATTCTACTAATCTATTTCTTTAGCCTTCTTTGATTTGTAGCCTTAAAAGCAGTCTCAACTTTTATACCATTGTTAGTACCAAATTCCCTCATTTCAAATGTAGTTAAAGAGACATACAATTTATCTATAGTATAATGATCTAGATTTTGAGATTCCTCAATTTAGCAATAACTTTATGAATGTACCTTAGGAAGAGTTAAAAGAATTTTCTTTACCACTTTTGGTTCTTTGAATTTTCCACCAAGACCTCTGATGGAGCTGACTACTTCATCTACCCTTTGTATATAGCTTGTTATGATTTTATCTTTAGATATTCGCAAGTTCTCAAATGTGATCTTTAAATTTTCCATCTTAGCTTGTTTGACCATATCATCTCCTTCATAAATAATTCCCAAATTTTCCCAAATTGTTTTACCAGTTTTCAAATTCATAACTTTCATTAATTTAGAGTTTGTAAGATTAATCAAGAGAGAATACCTTGCTTTACCATCGATTTCATAGGCTTTAAGTTTAGATTCAATGCTTATACCATTTGTAGGAATACTATATCCATCCTTAATTGATTTCCAAACATCATATCCCAAATTCTCTAGAAATCCTTCCATCCTTTTTTCCAAGAATGCATAGTTTGTTCCATCAAATATACGGATCTCCTTCTTGTGTGCCATCCCAAATCTACCTTAAGTGGTTAAGCTTTCTTCCAAGGAGCCTTGCTATAATGCTAATTGTTGAAATCACAAGACAACTAAGAGGGGGGTGAATTAGTTGTACCTTAAAACTTCAAAACCCTTATTAATATTCAGATCCAAATTCATTCATTAAAACATTTAAATCTATTATTATAAACTAGCATGAAAATAAAAATAACAAAAAGTGAAGCAACTTAATGCCATACACAAGAGAACACTAGATTTACGTGGAAAACCCAAGAAGGGAAAAACCATAGTGAAGATTAGCTCACATTATAAGTAATATAAACATTGAATACAATAGGGCTCACTACCAAAAGGCTCACTAACATAAGAGAAAAGAAGATAGAGAGGAAATGTTACATAGAGAAGAGCATCTCAATGCAACAAAGAATGCACCATAATTACATCAACACCTTCACAGACTGATTGAAAGATTGTAGCCGCCTTCAACTAACTGCATCCAATAAACTAACACATGAATGCTCGCACTAATTATTTAATTTTGCACACTAAGAAACTACACTTCACATAATTCACATCTTAGGCATCTATCTTAACATCTTTCAACAAATCAACTCATACTTATACCATCCTCAACATTGAAACCTTCTCCAAGATGAGCTATGCACCTCAAACATGCAAATTCAAATTTGGTTGGTTCCAAAACACTTTTGTGGAAAATAGAAGTGAAAGAGGATCACATCAAACATTAATTAGGACCCAAATCAACAACACCAAACTATAACATGCTTCTACAAATAATTAGTGTCCATCACATGTAGTGTAAACACCAGGTCAATCATTACCCATGTAAACACAATTAAAATTTTAAGTGCATGCTTCCTCTGTTCTCACCATAACTCTTGGACAACATTTGTCACTTGAAAACACTCTAGAACATTCAAAACACACCTTGAAATCAAACAAAATCCTTCACAACTTTCACTTGAAGAATGTACACACTCGATACATCCAAACAAATCTACCATACACTGTAACTTCGAAAACCATCTTCCAAAACACCAAACCTCAAACCCTCTTGACTGAGGTAAACTACCAACACGATCAACACAGCTTTATATTCACAAGACTTGAACCATTTTGTGGAGAAAGGTAGAGGGTATGT
This sequence comes from Sequoia sempervirens, assembly GCA_007258455.2. NCBI lineage: Eukaryota > Viridiplantae > Streptophyta > Pinopsida > Cupressales > Cupressaceae > Sequoia > Sequoia sempervirens. The sequence continues at coordinate 31,493 of VDFB02269482.1, forward strand.
GCAGGATCATCATGGATAGGGAGGCCTAGAGAGAGCTGTGGTCCTACTACTCTCTAGATGGTAGGGGGTGAAGGTTTCCCTACTTGGGGGTGTGATGGATAGCTACAAGGGTTATTTTCCCAATCCTCCTTTGCTCGCCACTACTAACAGGATCTTGGTTGATTTCCTTTTCTCTAGCTACTTAGATGTTTCAGTTTTCTAAATCACTTCACCCCCACCCCGTACTATAGAGGTAGGGTAGGTGGGGTTGAGGCGAATAGGTTGATTGTGAAGCACAAGTTGGGAATGACGAAGCACATGGTCAGAATTTAGCAGAGCCTTGGCCAGTGTGGTTTGGGCTTTGCTACTAACCTATTCACCTCAAGTCGGTGGAATTTCATGAAGAACATCCATGTGCCTCTTCCCTTAATGAACTTGTGGGAACAAGCAAGAAATATTGATCCAAATATGTCATTCAATAGCGAAGCAACTTCATCCATCACTATCACAAGATATATATATATATATATATATATATGGGGGTTGAACTATAGCAATTGAGCGATGCCCTATTATATAGCTCATCCCTGAGATGAAGAAACTATATATTCCATTCATGTCCCTCTATAGGTAGGAAGAGGTAGGGGCGGGGTGGATAGGGGCCTAGTTCAGGTGGGATCAAATGAGCCCAATCATTGCGAGAAACAACAAATAGGTTGCTTTCCCAACTCTATAGATATGGGGCACACCCCCATTACCATCCGTAGATTATAGTCCCTCTAGATGAAGGGGTGAGGGGCATGGATCATTCCCATTGGTCACTTTCCCAACAACACCCTATGGACATAGGGGTACCCTCTAGATGGAGGGGCAAGGGGAATGGATTGCTCCCATTGGTTGCTTGCCCAACTAAAATTCATTAGGAATGGAGAGAATTGACCCCTCTTGCTTGACAATGTAGGGTGGCATCGATTCAGTGAGCTTGCTCATCTTTGAACTACAACATAGGTCCATGGCTTGGGGAGAAGCATTTGATGGTTGATTCGAGGGGAGATATAGTAGGTGTTTAGTTTAGGTAACTAGATCTCACCCAGGTTCAAGTTCTAGCTCAGGTTCAAGTTATAGTCGAAGTACTACTTATTTTATTTATGGATGTCCTATCACCTACTATCTCCAATGCTCCCATCCGACACGAGATATGGAGATTACACCTAGGATCAGCTAACCCTTATATCAGATAGGGACCATTCAAAGTTAATGCTTCCCCAACCCCAAGAATAGGGATGGACCTACCATGGAATAGATATGGAGCAACCTCCACTAACCTATTCGCAAACGAATATATCATCAGTACCAATGGCTTGCCTTTGGTAGTGGGGTTTTCTCACCCTATTCCAATCTTGCAAGTGATTAGAAGTCCATTTGGCCAAACAATCCATAACCCCATTCCATTCTCTATGAATATGATATAAAGAAACATATTCCAAGGAAGCACACAAATAAAGAATCTATTTTATAATAACAACGAAATTCCAACTAACATCCTCCAACTATTGCTTCTTTAGCGAAGTCTCCACCACCTAAGAATCAGAATCACAAATGATTTGTGTCCACCCAAGAGTGCAACCTTGCTCCACAAAACATAAAATACCAAGAGCCTCTATCACATTATTAGTACACCAACCCTTATAAATAGAAAAAATAAACTCAACAGTCCCAAAACTATTTCACCCAACACCTCCAATACCAACATGACTAGGATTTGTTTGAGAAGAACCATTGTGTTGATTTTCAACACACCCTGAGGAGGAGGACACCAACACCCCTCCCTATTTATCTTATGAAGAGGATGTCGACATCTATTTATCATAATTTGGCCAACACTTTGAGCAGCACCCCTCTGAAGAGGAAGATTGAGATGAGTGCAATAGGCAACCTTTCCTGGATCTACACCCTCAACCAAGTCACACTTAGCCAAAATATTTTCTTGCAAACAATGAAGAATCTTCCACCAAAAATGTTGGACAAGAAGCTTCACATCTTCAAAAATCCTACGATTCCTCTCCAACCAGATATTCTAGATAATAAAGGTCAGTCTAAGAACCCAAGTAACTTGAAGAAAAAAAAGTCTTAACATAAATATTGAATACTATATTTTATGTCTAGTGGGTGATCCCATAATAGTGGTTTATAATTTTTGGCCAAACTGGACACTGAAATTATTGTTTTTAACTAAATCTTCACAGTTGGGCACCTATAGCGGCTAAACTGTGAGGAATTTCAAGATGGTGCAAACTAGAGCCTCATCAAATTTTTTCTGTAGATTCTAAAAATATTTTTTTCAAAATTTTTGGAATCAAATTGCACTTCTTTTCCATCTCCCACAAAAATAGATTTTTAGAGGAAAACAACATTTTTTTAAAAATTAGGCACATCATTATAACAAATAAATTTTTTTACCCATGAAGGATAAAATTCTAATTCTTTCAAATTTAGATTTGCTATTTCGAGTATCTAGTGCTTGACTTAGGTTAAGATAGTTTTTTTATTGAATATTTTTTCCTTAATCAAGTTTCAAGAGGATAAAGCGAATTACTATTCAAACACAACGTGGCTTGTATAATCGCAGTAACTTTTTGTATATGTCAAATTTAATTTAATTTTTTTGTTGGATCCAAGGACACAATATCTGGTGCACTTATGTTTTTGTAATTTTTTTTTTTATTAATATATTCTATTTTTTTCCACATGTGAAGAACAAAAGAAATTTATTTTGTTGAAAAACCTATGTTTAATAAAACTTAAAAACAATACACCAACAAAACCAAACATATTAAAATTATATTCATTGGATAAAAGCTTGTTCTAAGGAATACCAAAAATCATTTGAAATAAATTTTAAATGAATTATTTTATCCCAAAATCTAAATCAAAAGTGATTTTTATCAGCATTTTGATAGGTGTAAAGGAGACACATTTATAGGTATGGTTTAAAACTAGCGAGGTTCTATCCAAGGGGGTTTGATCTAAGGTGATTTGATCAAACCCTCTTCAATTGGAATCATTAAAATGGAAATTTTTAAGGCTTAAATCATTATATTTTCTAAAAATATTTGATTTCAGCTAAAATTCGTTCCTCTCAGGAATTGTAAACCACTATTATGACAGCACCCTAGTTTATCTATTATTTGTGTAAAACATTCTTTTCATTAAAATATCTACTAAACTTGTTATTAACCATGAATTTATTAGAGTCCTAATCTTACCTTTTCATTGATTTTTGAGTTTTGTAAGAATGAAGATGATGTTTCACGCATATAGTGCATCAATTATTTTCTTCATAATATCTTTCTGTGCTTTATAATGGTCTAATCTGATACACGTCTAGTTTTTTTTAAAAGCTTCCTACACTTTATAATATAATTTGTCACATCTAATACATCCATTTTTTTAATATTTTATATGTTTAGGAAATCCAATCAAGAATAATCATTGGCTGAAGCTACCTGGATCGATTAACACTTTGGAAAATAGACCTGGATGATGAAAAAAACTTTGACAATTCCATTGATGGTTGTGAAGGTGTTTTCCATGTTGCAAATTGAACAAAATTTTGTTGCAACTACAATGGATTTTGAGCCCTAGTATCCAAATGTTTCTTTATTTACCACCCTCTCTTATTTTTTCTTCATCCAATTCTCTTTTATTTGGAAAATGTTTGAACTTGGGCTAGTTGTGGTAGATTGAGGTAATCAAGCCAGCAATGAATGGGGTATTTAATGTCATGAGATCATGTGCAAAGGCCAAGTAGTGATTTTTACTTCTACTTTTGGAGCAGTGAATTTTATGAAAAGATGTACATTGTGTTGAAAGCACTTGGAGAAAAGGTTTTATGTGAGTTTGAAGAGAATAATAATATTGATCTTATCACAGTTGCACCGACATTGGTTGTTGGGCCATTTATAATGCAAACTATGTCATTTATAATGTAGAATAGCTATCTAAGAAACTTTTTCCAAATGTTTGCTAACAAAATATCAAGGGGCTTGCTTAGTTAACCTTCATTAAAAATCTTTTAAAAAATGGAGCATCTGAACTAGATGAAAAAAATTATCTAGAAAATTTTATAATCTATTAATTTTGGAGACTGTAAACATTTATGTTCAATTGAAAATTTGATCTATCCAAAACCCAAAAGACAAATAATATAACCCATTCTAATTAAAGAAATATCTAGAGTAGAATATTCCAACTAAGTGAATATACTAACTTGCTAAGGCTCGTTATCATTACTCTTATAAAATAGTAGAGTATATAAATCAGGGAAAAAGGTTGACAAAATATTATTGATATTTACAGTTTAAATATATAGATGAGTCTTTTCCAGTGGCATCATATTCATCAAAAACAAGCTTGTTGACATGGGTTTCATATTCAAGTACACTGGCCATTCAAAGTTTTCTAGAGAAAGGACATTGTCCAAACATTTGGATTGGGGAACCAAGTAGCATCCTCTAATAATGAGTAGTTTCAATTCTCTTTAAAAGGAGTTTAACTTTATAATAAACCCTTAGATAGGAAAGTAGGTCATCTATTTAGGAGAGTTTAAAGTCCAAGATTTTAAATAGTAAGTTTAATTTATAATAAAACATCATATAGAGAGATAAGTGGTATGCTAATTTGATTTATTATTGTAGAAAACAAATTTTACTTAGTATCTTTTAGTCGATTATTATCTTAGCTTTCATGTATGTTCATTTCATGAATTTCTTTATAATAGACTAATCGATGTTGCACACAATAGTCTAAGAAAAATCAACATGATGCAACTAGTCCACAAACTTTAATTCAAGAAATAGGAATGGATAATGTTGAAACAATTTCCCTAATGCTAAATTTGAAATGATGGAAATGGTATTTTGTGCAAGCCAATGGATATTTAGGTGGGCTTAGGTGGGCTTGGCATGGTATAGAACCCAAGCATGGTGGAAGTGGAAACCATTTAGGAAAGACAATCTTGAAAGTAAGGAAAGTGAAACATTTCATATCAAATTTTATTTTTTTCTAATTGAGATCAATGGGTCTATAGGTCATATACAAAAGAAGGTAAGATGGGAACATATAACAACATTTTTGCAAACAATAGATAAAAAATAAAATAACTCGAGGGGATTTAAATGTTATCCTAGATGCTTTAGAAAAGCAATAAATGGATTTGGTCAAGTTGAACCTGTAATATTTGAATAATCATGTAATGAAAATATTACACAAAATGGATGAAAGCTATGAAAGAAGAAATGGGGTTATTGATGGAAAATGATACTTGGAAATTGGTCCTTCTTCCATCAAACTATAAAGCATATGAAAATAGGTGGATGTACAAATTGAAAGAAGAGGGAGACAAAAGTGATACAAAGACAAATTAGTGGTGAAAGGATTTGATCAACAATATGGTATTGATTTCATAAAAAAAATTCACCTATATGGTGAAAATGACTACTATTCGAGCAATGTTGGGTTAAGTTTTTTATTACGATCTTGAAATGGAGCAACTTGATGTAAAGACCACATTTCTACATGGCGATATGGAAGAAGATTTATATATGCAACAATCAAAAGGTTTCAAGAAAGAAGGACATGAGACTATAGTTTGCAAATTTGAAACATAGTTTGTCTGGGCTAAAACAAGCTATGTGACAATGGTATCTAAATCTCAATTCCTTTATGGCTAAAAAATAATTATCTCAGTGTGAATCTGATCCGTACATGTTTACTACAAGATTTTGGAGAATGATTAATTTGTGTTGTTGTTGTTGTATGTTGATGATATGCTAGTGACCAAAACTAGAATGAATATTGTTAGAAAGATAAAACAATAATTAGCTAACAAGTTTTTGAAGAAGATCTAGGGGCTGCTAACAAAATTCTTGGAATGACAATCATAAGAGTTTGATAGAAAACATAATTAAAATTTTCACAAAAAAATTATATTGAATTTTTTTTGGAAAAGTTTCACATGAAGAATGCCAAAGCTTCCAACACTCCTTTAGCTAATTATTTCATTTTATCCTCCAAGTTGTGTCCTAAGATACAAGAAGAAAAATAATATGAAAGGAGTGTCTTATTTCTTTGTTTTCGGGAGCCTTATGTACTCAAAAATCTACACAAGACTCAACATTTCTCATACAATGGGAGTGGCCAACAAGTGTATGAGTAATCCTAGTGTTATCATAGATCTATACGCCCTTGTCAAGAGTGTGGACTCAAATGGTGGAGATCAACCTCCAGAGAGGGATGGTTCCCTTGGGACTTCACCTAATCTAACCTATGCTACTACTTCTTATAGAGAAAAGAGAGAAGGAAAACATGGAATGAAACCTAAACTCTAATAAGGTAATGCACCAAAATGATTTCAAACCTATACTATAGTTTGGACTCACAATATGATCAAATAGAACAAGTTGTTTCATGCACGACTCATGTTTCTACATATGTATGCATAAGTTCTTTATAAGAAGGTTGGAACTCAATAGCTTTAGTTGGCTAGGTCAAACCTCCTTAGGCATCCAAAATAGATATCCCTACTTCACAGCCCCTAAAAATTCTCCAAAAAAATACTTAAGTGAAGAAAAAGTATTTCCTTGACCTTGCCTATTAACCAAGTCCCATAAAATATTCCTAAATGCTTGTAAATGCTCCAAAATTGGGTCAAACTACCTCCTACATTCCCTCCATCTATTTTGTAACTCCTAAAACTACCTAGATGCTTGGAAGAAAGTATAACTAACACCACCTTTGCAACTGCTCATAAACTCCCTCTTGCATGATAATAGGGCATGTGGGAAAAGATTTGAAATAGTCCAATTTTTTTTGAAAGAGGTAGGATATTCTTAAGGGGTAAAAAATTGTCAAAGATTCATTTCATTTATGCTTATTTTATCCCTATATTTTACAAAATATAAATACTATCATCTGCAAACTTGTAGCCATCTTTTTCAACTCATATGATCCTTTAAACTGAATTTGCATTGTTTAGACTCATGTAGCATTGTGAGAGAAAATATTCTCAAATTGTTATGACTCTCCACTTGTGAGACTACTTCCCACTTGTTTCATTGCTTTAGAGGCAACACCTTCCCATGGAATTAGTGTCAAAAATATGAAAGGAGATGGAATTACAAGAAAGTGTTTTTGCTCACTGAAGTACTCGCGTCATACTACGAGAGTAAACAAAACTAACAAATCATAGATAAGTATGAAAAATCATGAACACACATTGCACAACAAAATAGTACTTCATTTATTATTCATGGTAACCAAGTACAATTAGTCATACTAGAATGTAACATCTAAATGTAACAACATGTCACATAATATCATAAGTACCACATCATGTCTCCCAACTATATTGACTCAAGTACAAATAGCCGTTGGTGGTGGTTGAGGAACCAACCATCATGACACTTCATGATAACAACTAATCACTAGTCAGAGAATTAGTCTTGATAAAAGCATGCTCTTGATGTATTCAGTCATAGTTGGTCATCGGTTATATTCAATCATAGTTGGCCACATTTAATTATATTTAAATAAGACTATAGTTAGTTTACAATATTTCATATACTTTTGTACATGTTTTGGGAAGATTAATTCCATGAATGGTGATTAGTTGTTGTCATGAAGTGTCGTGATAGTTGGTTCCTCAACCACCACCAGCGGCTATTTGCACTTGAGTCAATATAGTTAGGAGACATGATGTGGTACTTATGATATTATGTTACATGCTATTACATTCTAATGTTACATTCTAGTACAACTGATTTACTTACCACAAATAATAAATGAAGTACTATTTTTTATTGCAATGTGTATTCAGGATTGTTTGTACTTGTCTATGTTCTATTAGTTCCATTTACTCTCGTAGTACATCATGAGTAATCCAATGAATAAAAATTTGGCATTGTTTCCTAAGTGAATCCAGTAAAAATCCAAACAGAAGAATGGTGTTGTGATGGGGTAGCTGACCGAAGGGCCAGTACAAGCAAACAAGGATCATGAACATGCTCTGATGGAAGACCTCCGCAATCTGTTGGAAATATCATTAAAGGACAACACCTATAGAGGGAGGCTCTCAGGAAAGAGATCCCTCAGTTAGTCATTTGGGATAGATTACACATCAAGCAAGAGGTCGACAATCTCCTTGCCAAACTGTTAAGATTGATAGTGTGGGGTATTTGTAGGATCATCATGGAAAAAATAGGCCCTTAAATGGTGAAAAATTAAAAAAAATTAGAGTTAGGCAACTTGATGGAAAAATTTGAATAAGTTATCTGTATTATTTGGGTATGTGCAGGATCATGATGGGCCAAAAAGTGGTGATATGATGCGTATGTGTAGGGTATGTCGCTGACAACTTTTTTGTTACCCAAAATTGATGAAACAAAAAAGGGTTTTTAAAGGAGATTCTCAGCTTTCCACCAATATAAATTATGCTTTACTTTGAATTTAATTAATAATTATTATTTATTTTCTATTTGAATTATGACTAAAGTCGTGGTTGATAGGATGATTGAAAAACACCTATAGCTTTCAAACGGTATCACAGTTTTTGAATCCAAAACATGTGTCACATTATATGATTTGCATACTATAGGATTAAAATTAAAAAAATTGAATTTCATGAATTTTTTACCAAATTAAGGTGGTCATAAATACAATTTTTTATATTTTTTAAAAGATGTAATAAAAAAATCATAATTAATTATTTACTTGGAAAAAAATTACAAAAAAAATATGCATCACATTGGAACATAAGTCCTCTACTTATATCTAAAATATTATAAAAACATATTATCATTTTATTGTGGTTAGGGTGGTCAACCGAGGACACCTACTTATTTTCCATGAAATTTAAGTACTACTACATTGAAATTTCAGAATTTTACCAATTAAAATTTTTTGTTTTAAAATAAACCTAGTAGTTTAGAAACTAAATTCAATTTGCTACAGATTCTATTATTACATATTTTTGAAATCATATAGATAAATTATTCAATTTTTTACGTCAAGTTGCCAAACTCTGATTTTTCTGAATTTTTTGCCACTTAAGGGCCTATTTTTTCCATGATGATCCTACACACCCATTTCAAAAATATGTAAGAATAGAATCTATAGCAAATTGAATGGAGTTTCTAAACTACTAGGTTTATTTTTTTTAAAACAAATGTATTTGGTGATAATTTGAAATTTCAATGTAGTAGTATTTAAATTTCAAGGAAAAAAATAAGTGTCTGTCTGACCACCCTAACCACAATAAAATGATAATTTTTTTTTATAAGATTTTATATATAAGTAGAGGACTCATGTCCCAATGTGATGCATATTTTTTTTTAAAAAAAATTCCAAATAAATAGTTAATTATGATTTTTTTATTACAACTTTTAAAAAATATAAAAACTTGTATGTCTGACCACCTTAACTTTGGTAAAAAATTCATGAAATATATATATATATATATTTTTAATCCTATAGTATGTGAAGTGTAGAATGTGATGCATGCTTTTAATTCAAAAAATGTGATACCATTTGAAAGCTATAGATGTTTTTCAATTAACCTGTCAATTAGAACTTTAGTCATAATTCAAATAGAAAATGAATAATAATAATTTATTAAATTTAAAGTAAAGCATAATTTATATTGGTGGAAAGTTGAGAATCTCATTTAAAAACCCTTTTCATTTCATCAATTTCGGGTAAAAAATAAGTCGTTAGCCACATACCCATCATATCACCACTTTTTGGCCCATCATGATCCTGCACATACCCTCTGCCACTACATTATCTTCCACAATCTCCAGACTAAGAGAGATCAGGAATAGAGAAGGAAACAAATATTGCAATAGTATGAGAGAACTAAGTGGGAAGAGGAGGAATGAATACAAGATGATGATGTAGGCCTAGAAACTAAGGCTCATACAATTAGCAATTAATGCCCATACGCCTTGAAACAAGGAGAAAAATGAAGTATTGAGAGGGAAAGAAACTAATGAGGAACAAGTATGGAGATCATTAAGACTCAAAGAGCAAGAGAACTGACAAAGGAAATTAAAAAAAAACCACTGAAGGAGTAGACGAAGATTGGAATGAAACAAACCAAAACATTATCTACCCTAGTGGTGAAACTGATGAGAGGAAATTTAGAACACCATATAAAATAAAATAAAATGATAATGAAGTGATAGAAAAACTTGAAAAAGAAATACATCATATGAGATAGCTCTCCATATTAGAAAATGAAGGGCTGAGAGTTGGAAGAACTAAACCTAAGACCATAGGGTAGAGGGAGTACTAGATCAAAACCTAGGAGACTTAAGGTATAGAGGACATCGATAGGGGACATGGGGAAGACTCATACGTGGATGAGAGTGCAAGTGATGCACCGAGACATAGTGGGAGAACCAGTCCAATTAGGTCCAGCACACAAGGAGGACATTGGGGAAGGATGGTGACTCTACCATATGAGAGACAAAACCTACTAAAATTTATGGGGAATGGGTCAGAAGATCTAGTACAAAACAATAAGACGTGCATGAAAATATGGACAGCCAACGGGAAAGATGATGTGGACTATTGGCTAAAAGCATTTCCAATGACACTAAGGGATAGTGTCATCGACTGGTACATAGACTTGGACCAAGTACACAGGGAATCACAAAGATTACTTAAGAAGGTATTCCAAGATAAATTCAAACTCTTGAGGGATGATAGTGAAATTATGGTGGATATCTACATTACCAAGCAATGGAAGCACAAGAACTTTTGAACCTATAATTGAAGACTCAAAGACTTGTTGGGGAAATTGGAGGCTTAGCTGGCCGATGGGCTAAGGAAGTGATGGTTCATCAAAGGCTTTCTTTCGTCACTGAGGAGAAAAATTAAAGTCATACCTCCATTGTCATATGACATAGCGTACAATCGGGAGATGGACATAGAGAATGAAAATAAAACATCCTCCTAAGGGAAATGGAAGATAGACGATGAGGAGAGTAGAGATGAAAATATTGATGGTGAATCCAAAACTATACAAGCACTAAGGAAGGACATGATGAGAATGATGAAATAATTTAAGGTTGACGAGGAAAGTATGAGGGAGGCCAAAGAATTGTGGTGTACAGATTATAAGAGGGAAGGTAACACAAAAGCAAGATATAGTACGATGGTAAAGGAAGCAATAGAAATCCAAGAGGCAAGATACATTACGATGGTAAATGAAGGCCCATGATACAATGTTGGAAGTGCAATGAATGGGGCCACTTTGCCAGGGAGTGCTAGAATGGTCAAGGTTTAGGGGGAATATTGTGCAAGTGGTGTGGACTAGGTGACCATGAAGAAAATGAATACCCCAAGCTAAAAGGCATCCATATGCTGGAGTTGGAGGAGCAAGAGGTACTAGCTATCACCAGAGCACAAGTGAAGAAGGCCACCTACCTAGATCCATGTACAAAAAAGAAAAGAATGAGGGAAGCAAAAGCAAAAGTGGAACTGGCAATGACGAAGGAAAAGAAAACACCTTTGGAGAAACTAGGAACCTCTCGATGGTCGGAGGTAGAAACCAACATAGTAGGAAAGGTACTATAGACCACTATACCAATAAAAGTAACTGACCTTCTGCACACTTTTCCATAGTTGGGACTGGCAATCACAAACATTATTGTCAAGGATGGCAAGCAACCACGATCGAAGGATCATAGGAAAGAATTGGTGCTAGAACTACCACTGTATGGTGAACAAACCATCGATCCAATACTGTCGACGACAAACATTGGGAAGATGTCAGGAGTCATGTAGATGGAGATCAGAGGGAAAAATTTGACAAATACTATTGGGGTATATGCAATATCATGATGGGACAAAAAGTGGCAATATGATGGGTATGTGTAGGGTATGTGGCTGAAGACTATTTCTTTACCCAAAATTGATGAAACAAAAAGGGTTTTTAAAAGAGATTTTTAGATTTCCACCAATATAAATTATGCTTTACTTCGAATTTAATAAATAATTATTATTTATTTTCTATTTGAATTAAGATTAATGTCCTGATTGATAGGTTGATTGAAAAACATCTATAGCTTTCAAATGTTATCACATTTTTTTAATCCAAAACATGCATCACATTCTATGCTTCATATACTATAGGACTAAAAAAAATTAAATTAAATTTCATGAAGTTTTGACAAATTTAAGGTGGTTAGACATACAAGTTTTTATATTTTCCAAAAGTTGTAATAAAAAAATTCATAATTAATTATTTACATGAAAGAAATTACAAAAATATGTATCTACCTTCGGACATGATTCTCACCCATATCACAAATATTGTTAAAATATTATCATTTTATTATGGTTAGGGTGGTCACACAAACACCTACTTCTTATTTTTTCCCTAAAATTTAAGTACTACTACATTGAAATTTCAAATTTTCACTAGATAGATTTTTTTTAAAATAAACCTAATAGTTGAGAAACTATATTCAATTTCCTACAAATTATATTCTTACATATTTTAAAAATAATATAGATAACTTATTTAAATTTTTATGTCAAGTTGCCTATCTTTGATTTTTCTATATTTTTTGCCACTTAAGGGCCTATTTTCTCCATGATGATCCTCCACATACCCATTGTCGATGGAGGATCGAGAGTGAACATACTACCTAAAGACACATGGAAGAGTCTCAGGAAGCCAACACTCTAGTCACCAACATTACAACTAGTGGGTGTCGGTCAACACAACATTAAACCATTGAAGACATTGATGGCATAGAAGGTGATGATTGGGACACAAGCATTCTTGCTAAACTTCGTAGTCATCCCACTAAAGAGGAAGGAATATGATGTGTTGCTGGAAAGAGGATGGTTGGTGGCAAGTAGAGGGTATGTGCAAGATCATGATGGGCCAAAAAGTGGCAATATGTAAGTGATATGATGGCCCATGTGGCTGACGACTTTTTTTTACCCAAAATTGATGAAACAAAAA
>VDFB02269483.1:0-43373 GCA_007258455.2 Sequoia sempervirens
GAAATATTTCGCTCCTTCAAATGAAATGCATATACTCTTGGAGGAGTTCTGCATGCCAGCATTTGGGGTACTAAGGCTACCAGATTATCTACCTTATCCTTCAAGGCAATAATTTCTGCATTCTTTTCTTCAATTTCTGCATTTTTCTTCTTAACCTCTTCATGTAGCTTGTGTTTTTCATTTTTCCACTCCTCTTTCCTTTGCATTTCACTCCATAGATCCAGAGCTACAAGATTCCATGAAAAAGTGGGAGGTTTATGTTTTCCTACCAAAATCTTTCCTCGCACCGATTCTTCTTGTTCAAATAGCACTAGTTGCAATGATTCTGGTTGTTCATCTTGCCCAGATTACAATGGTTCTTGATTCTCATTTTTCTCTTGATTTTCAATCTATTATGTAATAGCAACAAGCTCTGCTAATCTTATGTTTTCTTGTTCTTCAAAAATATCTTTTTCTTCAACATTTACCTGCCCCATAGGGACTTCTGTCTCCTCCCTAGATGTTCTCCTGAGTCCAGAGTTTCTCTTTGGGGGCATATCAATAGTTGGCCCAGTTTGTTTTGATTTCTTAGGAGGGATTTTATGTTTTTCTTTAGTTGCAGGAAGACCAGTGTCATCAGCCTTCCGTTTCCTAGGGATTGGTGTTACTTTTTTTTTCGTTTGCTTCTTGGCCTTCCCTTTCCTCATTTCTGCCTCTCTCATTTGTGCTTCCTCTCTTCTAATGGCGGCCCTAGTTCGAATTGAGGTTTTGGGAAGAACATTAACATTAGGATCTAAGGGTGAACTTTCCTCATCTAAATATTCTGATTCAGAGGAGCCAATTTCTATAGTTGCTTCAGCTGCAGGAGGGTTTGAGCTAGGGTTTAAACCAGAGGTTGAAGCTCCAGGAGTGGTTTTAACAACCCTCTCACCCCTACTAACCCTACAAGGTTGAGGCAGACCTCTAGGTCGCACATTTTCTAGTCTAAACTAATCAATGTTTACAAATTCCTCCCATGTCATACCAGACATGTTTTGTACAGATTTCTCTACTAACAATTTTATCAAACAATGATGGGAGACAAAATTATCCCTACCTTTTTACATTTTAGCTGCCATGATTACAAGGAGGTTATACAACACATTGGGCACGTTCATTCTTCTGCCATGTCTCATATGGTTCAAGAGCTTAAAATGCATAGAATGGAGGCATGACTGGCGGCCCTCACAAGTAATATACTTGACAATGTGGAAGACTACTTGTTTCCACTTCTCTGGTAGAGAAGTTCTCCTCATTCCTTGCTTATCTACAACTAGCAGAGGGTCACTACGTTCAGTGAATTCTGCCCTAGCTGACCTTGCATCCTTGGAAGCAGGGTATGGCTCTCCATCAGTAGGCAAACCCGTTACCTTTGTAATTCTCTCCTCAGTGGGTATCACCTCGAGCCCTTTTACCATTACCTTCCCGTTAGAGAGTATCTGTGCAAATTCCAGAGCAATGTCCTCATTGAAGCTATCAAGTTTCAAGAAATAATCGAACCATCCACAATTCCTGAACTCGGCTAGAGAAAGTGCATCCTGCAATATCACGTCATGAACCATAGGTCCATTTCTAATCAACTGACCTCCCATTGTCTCTACCCACAGTCAAACAAACACTTATGCAAAATTTGCTTTCCTGCAATCTTTCTCTGAAAACCCAATTTCTTCTTCTTCCTGCAACTCCTCTGTAGTGCTAACGCCAATGTCATATGAATTTTACCTTTTTGGTGACGTTTAAGATTATGAATAAGGAAATAAAAAAACATAAATGAAGGGTATCATCAAGAAAAATGACGGCGGTTCAGTGTCATTTCACACATGCAAGTCATCATTTCAACTGTATCATTCAAATTGGCTCATTTCAAATTTGTTGACATGTATTACACGTGGACTTGTGGGTTGACACTCCCACCCCAACCTAAATTAGAGCATGTTTCTGCACAAGTTGGGTGGTAATTATGATGTGACAGGGAAAAGTACAATTATATGCTATGTGAAAAATCAACATTAATTTACAGTAATTAAATAAATGCATTTAAGATAATTAAGATATAACAAGTTGTTTTACACGCACCTAAAAATTTGGATGATTTTACCACCCATGGTGCTGACTTTGGAGAAGCATTAGAAAATCTAAGGAAAGTTTTACAGAGATGTGAAGACCATAATTTTTCCTTGAATAACTTGAGAAATGCTTCATGATGATGCAGGAAGGAGTAGTCCTTGGTCACTACATCTCTCAGAAAGGAATTTAAGTGGACCCAACCAAGATCGAGGTGATTACCAATCTTCCTATCCCTGCCAAACAAAAAGATGTTAGAATTTTCTTGGGACATGCAGGATACTATAGGTACTTCATCAAAGATTTCAGTAAAATGGTAGCACCACTGTACAATCTTCTAACTAAAGATGTTGAGTTCTAGTGGACTGAGGAGTGTGACAAAGCATTCTTTGATTTGAAAGCATCCTTAACCCATGCTCCTGTACTCAAAGGTCCTAATTGGGAGCTTCCTTTTCATATTCATGCAGATGCATTTGATTATGCTATAGGAGTTATATTGGGATAAAAAGAAGGAGCAATTGAGAATGCAATCTACTTTGTTAGCAAAAACCTACAAGGAGCTGAATTTAATTACACAGTGACAAAGGAGATGTTGGTGGTCATATATACCCTTAACAAGTTTAGGCATTACATAACATGATATCAAATCTTTATTCATACAGACCATGTAGCCATAATATACCTTATGAATAATCCCTTGATTTTAGGTAAGCTAGCAAGGTGGTTGTTGTTGATGCAGGAATTTGACATCACCATTGTTGACAAACCAGGTAAGGAAAATGTTGTAGCAGACTTTCTCTCCAGATTGACTACATCAGAGGACACTCACCAAATGGGAGTACTGAGTAGGCATAAGTCCCCCATGGACAGGTAAATTTTGTCTTCTCTTGATCCTCAGGTGCAATCTGTATCTGATTATAACCAATGAATCCATCTAGGAAAGAAAAATATTGCTTACCTACAAGTGAATCCAGTACTTGGTCTATGAAAGGAAGGGGAAAATGATCCTTTTTGGTGGAAGAGTTTAGTTCTTTGTATTCAACACAAACTCTCCATTTACCTCCCTTTTTAGGCACAATTACCAATGGGGACACCCACTGGCTGTCTGAGATAGGGTAGATAAATCTTGCATCCAATAATTTCTATAATTCCCCTTTTACAATCTCCCTCAATGCAGGGTTGATTCTCCTTTCTGGCTGCCTTACTAGTGTGCAGTCATCTCTGATATATATCCTATGAGTATATATCTTGGGGTCCAATCCTTTCATGTCATGGTAATCCCATGCAAATGCATGTTGATGGGTCTTCAACAGGTTTGTCAGGGACAACTGTTGCTCTTGACTCAACTTGCTATTAATATTTAGATGTTTCCCTTCTGACACTTGCACTTGTGTGGTTAACTAAATCATAGTTGTTTCACTAATGCTTGGCATTTTTAACTCATGTGGCAACAATGTATATCCGTTGCTACAAGAAGTTCAATTGCAGGAGGAGTGGGAAGAAGTGTCTTCATAGACCTGCAAAACCAGATTCATGAGTGGGTAATTCTTCATGCACCTCACAATGGTTCTGAATTATGTGGGACAACAGTTCATCTTCTTTCTGAAGCTGCATGAAAGGACTTTTTCCTATCATCATGAGTTGTGCCACTGAATTGACTGCCTCAGCCTCTTCTTCAACATGTGGCCATATGGGGTTATCCATATCATGGGATGGTTAAGCAGAAGGGTAGAGAACAAGCTTTCTAGTGCTTCTACCATCAGAAATAGTCATGTCTCCTAACCGACATCCAATGTAAGCATCTGCTATGGATAACCACAACCTTCCTAGAATAATGGGATACCCTCCTAGTGTAGCTTTAGGAGAAAGGATCATGAAATATGTTGGGTACTCCCAAGAGTCTAGAGTTACAACAAGGTCTTCTACTATACCATCTGGTTTGACAGTGGAACTATTAGCAAGCTGCAAGACAATAGGAGTAGGTCTCATGTTTGCAACATATAGTTGTTGCATGATATCCTTAGTCATCACATTTATTGTTGCTCCCAAGTCAATTAGAGCATTCTTTATTTGGATTCCATTTATAATAACTCCTACCATAGGACTACCTGGGTCAGTGTATTTAGGAACAATAACTTTCCCAAGCATGATATCTGCCAACTATCCCACCACATGAACGGTAGTGGGGTCTTTCTTTTTCCTCCCTGGCCTTTTGAGGCATGCTTCCTTGATTGCTTTGCCATATATGGGGACATCTTTTATGGCTTGAAACAAAGGTATCTTAACACATATGTGTTTCAACTAATCCAAAATGTAAAAGGTTGTTTCCTCCTCTTCCTTTTGTTTAACAACTTCTAACCTTTGAGGAAATGGTGGATCTTGATCAGTCCACTGAACTGGTTCAGGATTTTTAGGCACACTTGGTTGAATAGGGACATTTTGATGCTCCTCTTCTTCCACAAGAAGCTCAATGATGATAGGAGTGGAATGAGCTGAAAAAGTGGTTCCTAAACGCAAATGAATATCACTCACACTCACATCATATGCAGGTAATTGATTAGGATCTACATAGTAGATTGGTTGTTGTTGTGGTTTGTTATTTGGGTTAGGTGTGGGTTGAGCTGGTAACTGAGTAGGTCTAGGTGTGATAGAACTTAAGCTAGTAGGAGGAGGCATTATGGCAGGCTGTTGAGGCTGTGGAGGTGGTTGCATGCAACTAGTTGTCTAGTTTTGCCATTGTTGTCTTCCCCTCCATTGGGATGTCTGCTACCAGTTTCCTGGAGGTGGCTGCCAATTCCCCTGAAACTACTGCCAATTCCCCTAAGATTGCTTCCACTAGGGTGAAGAGTTTTGGTGATTGGGAAAAGTATTTGGAGGGTTGTTCCAAGGCTGAGGTGGATATCCTCCATAGTTGGATGGGTATGGGGGTTGACATTGATTACCATATGCATAAGAATTGAAATAATGCCTAACAAAAGATAATGGATCTGGTGGCATACCTTGTCTTGGGGCCCATGGTCTCCTTTGTGCAATGTAGTAGACTTGATCATCATCACCCTGAATTGGCTTGAACTCAGGTGTGATATGTTTGTTGTCAATGTTGGCTACCATTTTTCATCTGTCGTCCTTTTTCTTTTGTTTGCAATGAGGGCAATATTCTGCCAGCATTGCTTTTGCCTCCTCATGTTTCTTCTTTGCTTGAAGTGTATATACCTGAGTAGCCAAATTGTTTATGATGTCTTGCTTGAAATCTACCAACAAGTGAGTAATCTCCATCCTTGAAACTCCATTGGTGGATGATTTACCCTAGAGGATTGGTAAACTCTTCCTTTCTTTGAAGTTTCCCTGGAATAGTTCTGACACATCTTCTTAATATCATCCCAAGGAACTTGGGTGATAACTCCTCCTCCCATTAGGTCCAAAGAATCAATGTAGCTTTCATTGATACCTCTAAGGAAGAGCATATTTTGAGACTCTTCATTGAGTGTATGATGTGGAGATTTCTATAGGAAAAACAAAAAACTTGAAATATAATCCTCCAAACTCTCATCTTCCTTCTGCTACATCCTAAAGATGTCATCTCCTGTCATATCACTGCCCCTACAATATTCTTTGTACTTCTCAAGAAAATTTGTTTTCATATCATCCCAAGTCTTTATAGTATTCCTACCTAAGCTCATAAACCATCTTAATGCAACTTCTTTCAAGGTGGTAGGAAACAACTTAAGCCTATGAGCATCAGTGGTATAGTCATAGCTTCTGTAGAGGATATCAACCTCAAACAAGAAAGTGTTAGGGTCTTCTATGACAAGCCCATAGAACTTAGGAAGGAATGAAGTAGGGATGTCTTTGAGGTTATCAACTTCATTATGATGAGTGATAGAAAATGGAAAATATGGTTGGTTGGGTTTATTTCGATTTGCATCAACCATGCCTGCTTGATGGAGTTCCAAAGCAAATGGATTTTCAATCAGATTTTGGTCTTCAGAGGAAGTGTCAGAACTAGTCAAATTGGGAAATGCATCAGCAAAAGGGTGTGCCTCATCTTCTTCTTCATCTCTTGGCAGATTTTGAAACTCAACTAGCTAATTATCAGGATCAGGGTCATTAGAAAGGAATCTCCCATAATCATCTCTTCTCCTTCCTCTATGCATGTGGTATCAGCTCAGTATCAACCAAATCACACAAAGAATTGGTGAAAGAATAGCATGTCATTACTTTTCTAAATGAAGGGTATGCTAAGAAAAAACTTTAGAAATACTACAACAAGAAATAAACTATCAATGACTCCAAAGAACTTCCTAGTTTAACACCATCCCCAACAACGGTGCCAAAAAATGTTGGCCTCCTCTAATGGTTCAATAACTAAGCCCTTAAAGCTATGACTTAGAGATTGGACATCTGCACTAAGTAGCTATCTTACTCATCATGAAGGTTCATTTCATTATCAACCCAGGGACATAAACTTGAAATGGGTTAGCACTGTATGTGCACTAGGATTCCACTGTACTCATCCATGAACTAGGAAATAAATAATACTGGAAATAAAATGTTGGAAAGAAACTAACATAAACAATGAGCATGAATCAAAAACTACACTAAGCATTAACAAATGGATTGGAAATGGATGATAGAAATAAGAATCTCAACAAACAGTCAGGAAACTACTCTATCTACCTTGGTTGCAGGAATAGTCATAGAATAGAATTCCAGTGGCTAAAGGAACAGACAACTACTGAAACTGAAACTAATTACTGAATAGAAAATAAATTTTAAACTAAATGGGTGGAATTATCACCAAGTGGGCCCCCTTGAGTAAGTCTTCCTTAAGCTAACTTAGATGCAACAAATCAGAATATAATTTTATTCCTTGAAAGCATGATTACAACATATCAGCAATATAACTATATTACTAAAAATGGAAAATGCAAGTACAATCTCAAAACATCCAACCTTATGAAAAGGGGCATTTGATCATTATTTATAGAGGGGAAAACTACTAATTAACCCTAACTACCTAGGAGGTTGACTCCAATAAAATAGGAGGATTCCATTTATTGAAAGCATAGAAAAGAGAGGGATGAAGTTATGCATGCGCTAGATTTGGTCAAAGCAAACTTTCCCCAACGAGAATCTAGCACAACACACTCCCTAGATTTTCTCAACAAACAAACATGACCATTAAAAGGTAGTTACAATCTTTCATTCGAACTAGGAATTTCCCTCCATTGAGAATTTTCCCTCCTTTAACCTCTTAATAACCATCTTTTTGACTTTCTTAGCAATCGACCAGCTGGCAGGAGTTTCTTCCACTTTGCAAGCTTCGTTGACATCAACATCTTAATGTGAACTTGCATAATGACATTAACATGCACAAACAATTACATATCCATAATTACCTTAAAGTAACATCCATTCAACCTCAAATTAACATAGATAATTCACATAGAATGTTAATGTCATTAAAATTCACAAGGATAAGCTTATGCCCAAGGTTTATGGTTTTAAGGAAATAACATGGAAAATGTCAACAACCAAGTGCCAAAGTCTATGGTAACAACAAAAAATGTATAATACATCCCATCAAAATAGAGCCATTAATTGGACTCATCATGTTGGAGAATTCATAGGTGACCCAAGCAGTACTTTCATTTTGAACTGCTATATAAATAAGTTGTCGGTGTGAGGAAAGTTCATCATCCCGTTGGGTGCTACTGGCCTATGCTGACATATTCTCCCTCAATATCCTCATGATGCGTAAAAACCCGCAAGGGCTAGGAGGTTCTTAATTGAACAAAATGTTGCATGTATAGGGGCCCGAATATAATATCCCCAAAACATTACTAAGAGCCAAATTGTTTTAGAAGCTCCCCTTTTTATCCAAAAACATTCTTTGAAAGTAGTGCATCAAAATTTACATCCAAGAAGTTACTTTCCATGTCTCACTTCAGGCTCGGGCCATAAGTCGCATGTAAAATCATCTCTTCGGAGCATGAGGCAGGCCTACCTAAAAGAATGGTTTCTATCCACTAGGGTAGTAATTGCTTGTTTATGTTAAACTTGTAAAATACATTCAGAAACAATCTTGACATCAAACTCTGTACTTGATCTAAAAATAACACATCCAAACAAAAACTGAACATGATGGTTGAACCACAAACCCTTTGAATTAGTCTATACTTATAAAAAAGCCCTATATTTGCACTCCTTGAAAGGATTTTTCTTAAAGGTTTCCGAATATTCCGGCTTTAATTTCAAGTTGCATTGATCAAAGTAAACATTTGGGAACTATGGCTTGGGTGTCATGAATTCACAACTTAAGCTATAGACATGAAGGTCACACAATTCCATGCTTTTTGAGTCAGTTCAGTGTTGTTGTATCACTTGCCATACTTCAAACATAAAGAAATTGAGAGAAAAACCAACTTTAAACTTACAAAAAATCCAAAGAAAAATTTCTCAAACTAGAAAAAAAAACACATAGAGACCACCTTTGCACAAAACTCTAATGCAAGTTATCATAGTTTCTGAGCAACTGCCAAAATATTCATTGCATTTGTACAAAATTTCAGTGCAGTTGTCACATTTTCTGAGCAGTTGCCAAAAATTCATTACATTTGCTCTCTGTCTCAGAAAAGCAATTGATGAAAATCAATTGCATTTGACAGAAACTGAGCACTTTTTGCGACACCCATGCACTTGCTTTTATTTCCAAGCATTTGCTTCCGAGAAACTGGTGCACTTGCCACTAAGATGATTGCATTTTCCAAGAATATGCTCGCTTTTTCCTGAGTAAACATTGCATTTGATAGAAACACATAGAAGTTACACTTGCCATTCTAGCTCACACTTGCTTCTCTGAAACCCGAGCACTTGACATATTTTTAGCCACACTTGATAAATCTTGCCACTTTTGCTCACGGTCTTGTGTATTTTGCTCAGAAATCAACACTATTACTTTATCCTGCTGACACTTGGGGAAAACAAAATGAAGCTACTTATATGATCATTGTTAGAATGGAACAATTGGAAAACCAGATAAGTCACATAGTCCCTCATCCATTATTTCCATCCTACTTGTTAGAAATCAAAATCAAACAAACCACTAGAATTATTCCTTCACTCAGACGTCTATGATATCAACAGTTACTTGGGAATCACATATAGTTCAAGTAAGCTTTTCTACAACATATCCTCTAGACAAGGAAGTGAAATATCGACCCTAGTCCTTCAACCTTTTGATTTCCGAAAAGTAGCACCATTCCAAAACAACACTCAAACCTTAGGGTCTTGAGCTTCATAGCAACCATCTCAAAACCATTACACTTCATGACCATCTGGCGACCGAATGCCCCAGTTCAACAACTTAACCTTACACCAGCTATCATACAACCACACTTTGAACTGATTGAAGGAAAACAAACAAATATCATTAGCAATTTGAGAAGCTTTATATTTGAGACAAAAGAAACACCCAACCAATGGAGCAACACAACCAACATCTTAGACGAAGAGGAAGAGAAAGCAGACCTTGCAACTAGGAGACTTGTATTACCACTACCCACGTGGCGATAGGTATGATCCTCTTAGAAATATAAACTGAGTGACCTTATGATAGGGTATTGAGCATCAAGACATCCTAAACACACAACTATAAACATGTCAATCTATTACCAAAATCCAGTTCCACCTTATACACCCATGGGGACAACATACACTATGAATGTCAATGATATATCAAATATGGGTTACCCTAATCAAGGTTTTGGAGCATCTTGTCACATGGGTGATTTCAATCAAAATCATCATGCATAACAAGGTCTAACGTATCAAGAGTCACAACAACAAGCAGTATTGAAACAACACCAACCATAACTTAAGCTAAATGCACTTGAAAAAGAAGTTGGAAAACTTTATCAAAAGCATTTTGGACATCCTCCAAAAAATGGGTCACAATATTGACAACATCATGACACTCATCAAAACATTGATTCGTATCAACAACAAAGTCTATTTCCATAAACTCGAGTGTATCAACAACATCAATGGCCAAAAAAAAATCCACAACACCAAGGTGTACCTCAAATGCAATATCAAGGTGTACCTCAAATGCAACATCAAGGCATACCTCAAACTCAAGATCAAAGGATCTCTCACGTTCAATATCAAGATGCACCCCACCCTTAAGGTACCTACAACACACAAAAATGACTTAACCCTCCTTATACACAACATGGTTATCAAGGGCCCACACCTTCACAAAAACCCACCTATGATCGAGCAAACGTCATCGGACAACAAGGTTATAACATCCTTCCAAACCAAATGAAAACACCTACTGATGATCAACCAAGAACGAAATTCACCCCTTTGGGAGATACTTTAGAGGTAATCATGCACAAACTAGTACAACAGGACCTTATCAAAATCAACAACAGTCCAACTTATGGTGAACCAAACTTTAAATCCCCTGGGTATAGATTGTATGAATGATGTGAGTTCCAAAAAATCAAAGGTCATGATACATCCGAATGTGTTACACTCAAAAATATCATCCAATACCTTATTGATCGAAGAGAAATAGCTATTGAAGATGATGTTCAAGGCTCAAACACTAATGACAATAATGACAAGGTCTCAACCTCAAAATTTGAAAACAACGATCAAGAGCTATCTATCACCGATCACATTGACAATGTCTCTACATTATCCAATGAATAAGAGGACATACATCAATAATTTAATCCAAAGCATGATCAAACTCAGTCACCCAAGGCTAGTAATGATTTAGTCCAAGATATATTGACATCATCCAACCTCATGGAAATACATATTGATGATCAAGAGACTCTTAATCCAACACTCATACCCAATGTAGAAAATTTAAGCCAAGAGCTATCACCCATATGCCCACATTTTGAGGAAATCCAAGAACCCTTTAAAAGAAATCCTTTCTTTGAAATTGATCCATTTCAAGAGCACAAACCAAAGCATATTGAAGATAATACCACACAAAGTCAAGATCAAGAATCCTTCTCATCAAAATACTACAATAACTTGGCAGATATCTTCCAAGACATCCAAGGTTTTCCAAAAGAAGAAAACATCCATATTCCAAGCACACATACATCCACCCATGAGATGCTTACTCCTAATGTACTTGTAGATGATCTTCATCCAAAACAAGAGTCTCATACTCTTATCATTACCAAGGAACAAGAGTCACCTACTCTTAACATCTTTACACATGATCAAAGCATGACAAAATCTATAAACATATCAAAAATTGATCAAGATGAAGCATTAAACTTAGAAACATCCTCTAGGAAGGTTGAAGACATCGGGCATGAAAATATGGAGCACATTGTCTTAAGATCAGCAAAGATAAATAACAATCCTGAGTAGCAAAGTGGTGGGTGTACAATAATCAAAGAAGCACCGATATATTTTGAAGAACCATCAAAGTCTGATATTTCATAGGATCAAGCCAAAAATATCAATCAAGATGTTGTCCCACCTATGAAGGATCCTATCAATGAAGAAGCTATCAAATTTGAATATTAGCAACAAAGCAGAGAAGCACTAACACCTTGTTTCCAAGGTAAGACATATCTTATTGCAAATAAAAAATTTCAACAGATGCATCATCAAGGTAGAGGAGTAGGCCTACAGGAACAGGGTATCTTAGTACCAGTGTAGATTATCAAAAATCCAAGCTTCAAGATCTTGGTTATTCAACAAGTAAGGGATCTAAACATATCAGGGATATCTCTATAAAACTGGGGTCAACTTTATCTAATGCAAGCATCAACATAGAGAGCACAAAGAGTCCTTGTGATGAAATTGCTACCAACGCTATAACTAGCCATAACATGAATCGTCATCCATGTATTTTTCCACCCTCTAATTAGGACCAAAAACAAGAGAAAAAGTTATACCCAAGAATGAAACAAGTCATTGAAGCAAAAAAATCAGCAAAACAAAATGGACAAGAAAGATTCAAATGGATACAAAAGAAAAAGCAATAAAATCACCCATATCAAACTCCATCAGTCAGAGAAACTATTTGGAAAAATAAAAAAGGGAAGTTCATCCATCAAAAAAGTCCAACAATGCAAAAGAAAACTTCAAGAGCGACCTACAAGGTATATCAAGACGTTGGTCCCAATCGAATCTCCATATCCACCCATCATTGCTCATCATCCCAAGTTTGGAGAGTCAAAGGTTCTAAACTATCAACCAATCCATCTGAATATCATATCCCTCAATGCATTTTTCCATCCAAGATATCTGAATCTCACATTAACCATGCGTTGGCAGTAACTCTTTATCATAAGGATTCTAAGGGCACTCTATCACGATGTGCGCATCAAGGTAAAGTTAACTCTAGTATCGACGAGGAAGATAAGAATTATCAAGGGTTACATTCAAGCACCTGTATCCTACCAAAAAAACTCCTCCAAGAAGGATATCATTGGCATGTCAAGACAACAACAACAACCATATCAAAACTAGCATCGTCTACATCAACACCACTAGGTGGTTCAAACATGAGCAAACAAATTGTCACCATGATGAAAACCTGGTAAACAGGCATCTTGTGTGACATCAAAAATCAATAAAAATTTAAAAAACAAAAAAGTCAAGAAAATAGTCAAGAGAAAAATCGTCCTCTATTGAAAACCACTATGGTGACACTTTGGACAAGTACCATGATGAAAACCTGGCAAACATGCATCATGTGTAAGAATTCAGCATCTACATGTGCCATTTCAAGTAGAAGCATCTTAGCTGATCCATAATACATCCAATCCATTTTTTTATCCCAATCCAACGTACCTTGATCTTGAAAAATGTGTGGTGTACATTTTACACTAGCTTATGGAAAAAATCTTGACATGGGTCACTATCATTGATCCTATCCTATCTAGCATTATCTGAGCCATGATGCATTTTCCAAAGGGGCATACTCTATCCAAACATGTTATCCTATCATAAGATAATCTATCACCTACATTGCTAGACACTGGAGGGAAAGTACTTATGTTTTTCTTTAGAATAAATCTTGATCTATGTCTTCTATGTCTTCTAGCTCACGTTGTGATCTAGGAATTGTCCAAAAAACAAGGTGTGCCACATGGTACCCTTTGCAATTCATACCATCAACAAGGTATCCCACCAACACACTATCAAGGTAACCTTCGAAATTGTTCATCCCAACAACAAGGTGTACCGACAACACACTACCAAGGTAACCTTCAAAGATACCAATAATGTGGATTATTCCTTCACTCGAAATTTCTAAGATATCAACAGTTGCTTGAACCTCACGACTAGTTCAAGTAAGCTTTTCCACGACATATCCTCTAGAAAAACAAAGTGAAATATCAATGCAAGTTTTCAAAATCTTAGCACTACTAGGGTAACCTTCTAAACAGTTCATCCCAAAAAGAAGGTGTACCACCAACACACTACCAAGGTAACCTTCAAATATACCAACAACGTGGATTATTCCTTCACTCAAAATTTCTAAGATATCAATAGTTGCTTGAACCTCACAACTAGTTTAAGTGAATTTCCCACAACATATCTTCTAGAAAAACATAGTGAAATATCAATCCAAGTTTTCAATATCTTCCACCACAAGAAAGGGGGTAAAAATCCAAAAAAATAGAAAAAGGATAAAAAAATACAAAAAAAAAATCAAAAAGCAAGAAAAACAGTAAAGAGAAATAAAACATTCTTAAAGAGAAAACCACTTTGTGGCGCTTCTAGAAAAGGTACCATAGTGAAAACCTGGAAAACATGCACTATGTTTGAATAATACTTGCACCATTATCTATTGATACTATCCACAACATCCACCCATCCATTTCATAAAACATGTATCCAACCATGGATTGTTATTGATTAAGAAAAATTCATCTTATCTCCAACTAGGGGAAACTTCTTGAAGCTAGTTGTGGATTAGATCTCAGAATGTCCTATCATGGTCATGAAAATTCAAAATCCAAAAACAGACAAAAATAACAAAAATAATTTTTTTTTGAAAAACAACAAAAAATAAAAAACATTTGAAAAACATCAAAAACAAACAACATCATGGGTTATTACTTCACTCAAACAGTCTAAGATATCAAAATTTTCTTGAACCCTACAACTAGTTCAAGTAAATTTTCCCACAATAGATCCTCTAGACACAAAAGTGGAATATCAATCTAGATTATCAATGTTGTTTACCCAAAAAAAGTTTATGCTTTGAGTCAAACAGTTGAACTATGTGGTCTATGCGTGTACAATGTAGGCAAGGCTTAACAACCCTCGAGACCCTAGGTCAGTCCCCTTAGGTTTCTATAAAGCTTTATTTTAGTCAAAAATACAAAATCCAAAAACATTCACAAAATAGAAAAGACCAAAAACATTCAAAACCAAGCGAACTACGAGCCTCTGCATGTACAACGTAGGAAAGGCTTGTCTTTGATGAGCCCTTGAGGCCCTAGGTTAGTCCCTTGAAAACAACAAAAACAACCTCATAAAACTCAGAAAATAAAAAGGACCCACCCTGTCATCACAATCCACAATAAAATGTTCACCCATAACAAACAAATCGTCACACTCACCCTTTGACAAAATAATCAAACAAACAAAGCAAACATCAAAAGCTAGAACCTTCAAGCAAACAATCACAAAGATTTTATCACAAAACAAATGGAAAAAAAGCCAAATTATCAACTACTTATCTTTTTGACAAGTCCCAACAACATCCTGAGATATGTCTTAACGGATCCGTTCCTACGATAGACATGATCAACAACGGATAATAGCCCCACCCCAAACAGATATGGAAAGTGATATTGTAACTTTGTTTTATCTTTTTTATAGTATATCTTTTGATTTATTTTATTGACTCATTCCTAGGATCTCTCGAGGATGTCCGTACGGATTTAGAGAAGAAGAAATGGGGGCAATTGAGCATCATTTTGGTTTGTTGTTTGTAAGATGTTTTTGTGATACTATCATGGTGAATACTTGATTTATTGAGTGTAAGGAAGTTGTGTTGAAACAATTTGTGTAGCAGTTGCATGTTAGGTATTTCATACCTCTATGTGTAAATGGTCTGAAATTTGTGTAGTAGTTGCATGTCAGGTATTTCATACCTCTCTGTGTATATGGTCTAAAATTTGTGTAGCATTTTCATGTTAGTTGTTCTATACCTCTCTGTGTGGCTGGTCCAAAAAAATTTCAGTACAACCCAAACCATATACTTTAAAAAAAGAAATTGTATGTCTAATATAAACAAGAATAATCTTTGTTTGTAGAGACAAAGTCCACACAATGGATACAATGTCACCTTGGTCATTAATACCCTAGTGCATCATATCTATTTGCTACATAAAACATGATTGTTCAAAACTACGAAGCCTCCAAGTAGAGCGAAAGAAAATCATCAATTACTAACAACATTAGATCTCTATCTATCATCAAATATTTCTTCTAACATACATCCTACATCACAAATGCATTAGTACCATATCCATAATGCATCCACAATATCTTCAATACATATCATGATGATAATAAACCAATAAAAACATCATGTGTCATGTATCAGACATACATCCATCATATATCAACATCATACAAACATCGTATATCAAAATGATATATTGATCATCCATAATAAAACATCATATGAAACAATATATGATTCATCCATCCACATCATGTGTACATCAAAAAAGTACAAAAACATACATCATCATACATCGTCATCCATAATCATCACATGACACATAATGATGTCGAATCGAAGAAGGTATATCATCATAAAAGAGGGAGAATTTCATAGTACATCATCATCAATGGAACAAAGTGTGATAGGCTAATACAAAATCATAACATATATATGAGGCCTTGACTGGGCTGATGAATATATATACAAAAATCATGTTTGCAATATGTCTTTGAATAACAACATAATAAAGATCAAGTACACTTCCCAAGAAAAAGGGAAACACTCTATAGACTAGGCTGCAGACCACCATCTGGATCTAGTTGTCTAACAAAATGACCACCTGTAGTCATTTTAACTCACGATGTCAAGGTTTCATTCTAAATGTGCAAAACGACACAAAAACGATGAAAAATGAGACTTAGGGTTGCAAACAGGGAAAAGTAAGCAAAAACAAGCAAAAGCTAGCAATATTTAGCAAATGAAAAGATTCAGAGCAAATGCTACTTGCAAATGCAATGCAAGGGTTTAGTGCAAGTGCATAGGTTTAGAGCAAATGTTAAAATCAAATGAAAAGATCTAGAGCAAGTGCATAGGTTTAGAGCAAATGCTAAAATGAAATGCAAGGATCTAGAGCAAGTGGAAGGATCTAAAGCAAATGCTCAAAAAACAACAAACAAATGCAAGGGTTTAGAGAAAGTTCATAGGATTTAGAGCAAGTGCTAAAATCAAATGCAAGGATCTAGAGCAAGTGCATAGGTTTAGAGAAAATGCTAAAATCAAATGCAAGGATCTAGAGCAAGTGTGAGGATCTAAAGCAGAAGCTTAGAAAATAGCAAACAAATGCAAGGGTTTAAAGCAAGTGCATAGGTTCAGAGTGAATGCTATTTGCAAATGAAAGGGTTTAAATCATACGCTTAGAAAGCAACAAACAAATGCAATGATCTAGAGCAAGTGCACAGGTTTCGAGAAAATGCTAAAATCAAATGCAAGGATCTAGAGCAAGTGCACAGGTTTAGAGAAAATACTAAAAGCAAATGCAAGGGTTTAGAGCAAGTGCGAGGATCTAAAGTAAATGATCAAAAAACAACAAACAAATGCAAGGTTTTAGAGCAAAAGCGAGGTTTTAAAGAAACTACATGAAACAAATACAAGAGTTTAAGTCTAAGGAGAGGGTTTAAAGCAAGGGTGAGGGTTTTCATGTCAAGTGCGAGCTTTTGACCTAGAAAATGCAAGAAAAATGATGCAGATGCTCTGAAATCACCAAAACTTTGCTATTGACTCAAGGAAGTTTGTACACACAATACGAGAATGTAACAAGACAAAAATGAGAAGTGACAAGGTACATACCGACCCGCCGACGTCTGAGGGTCGTTTGAATTCTTGAACAAGGTCTGAACGATGTGGGGCTCCCTAAATTGTCGACATTGCTCCTCAACAACTGACATAATGGGAAATCCAGAGACACGAATTAGCATAAGGATCAAAGCACAAATGAACCAATTAGAAGCATAATTTCCTATATTAACCCTCAAGAAACCCTAATTTCACTTAGGAAACCCTAATTTTTTACTTAGGGAATCTTCCTCCTTTCAAATTAGAAGCTCCCAGAAAGATCAAAACAAGAAACGAAGGATCTATAGATCTATTTTTTCATCCTAAATACATCAGAACTGAAATAGAATAGTGTTGTGAGCCTGACCTCAAACTCAAAATTTTTGGCCAACCTCTCGAGGGGGCAACACATAATCGTATCATTCCACTGAACATTGAGGCACAATGGGGCATAATTTTTTTCAAAAACTTGATCTTAAAATTGAAATCTTTGAAACAAAGCAACCAGTACTTTGTCTCAAAGAGGAGCAAAATGTAGACATGCAAAATTGACCTAAAACCTATCACACACACTAAACAACATCAAACAACATCAAGCAACATCCAACATCATCAAACAACATCAAACAACATCCAAAACCCTCATTTCCTCTATTAATTGAATAAAACAACATTATTTAATTATTCCACTTTTTCATCATTTTCGACAAATTAAATAAATTTCATTTATTTAATAAAGTCTTAAAAACCCTATTTCTTCTATTAATTGAATAATACGACATTTTTTAATTAATTCACATTTTCATCATTTCGACCAATTAAATAAATTACATTTATTTAACAAAGTCTCAATCTCACTTTATTTCGTCCTAATTAGTTAAATAACGCCAATTATTTAATTATGTCGCTAAATCACGTTATTCCCCTAAAAGTTAATTGAATTATTAAATCATAATAATTTAATTACGACACTTTCCCTCCAAAATTTGAATAAATTAAATCAAACTATTCAAATCATTTATCAAAAATCAAAACAAACTAATGCAACTTTGTTTGCAAAAGTCAAACTTGATTTGCATGTTCAACTCCAAAAAGGAATTAATTAATTAAATCAATTAATCAATTTTCCTCACCCACTTTCTAATTGAGAAAATTATGATTGTTGACTGAGCCATCTAATTTGTTGACTAATTAATCAATTTCCTAACTAAGCCATCTAAATCCTGACTGATCAATCTAAATCCCGATTGATCATCTAAATCCTAACTAACCAATCTATTTCTCAATCACACAAATTGTGCAATCTACTTTGCACAATCTACTCATGTCTAAATCCTCTCAACACCTTTTGACCATCAATCTTGATGCAACATTGTTTAATCCTGATCATCTGTTTCAAATCTCATTTTCTATATAACAAACCTCTTTCCTCACAAAAAAAGGATCAAAGATCCAACATCATTTGCACAATGAAGTATTGCTGACATTCACAACCACCATTAGAGCTTCAACATTTCTTCGATCAACCAACATCAACATTGTTCTTCAAGCTTTTGCACGTGAACTATGGAGGCTTCACAGTGATACGAGCAATCCAACATTAGGCAAATACACTCTAATACGGGATGGTAACGCTTTGCTTTCATTTTGAATTCAATTTGGTAATCATAGGATTTCTTAATATGTTTTCAATAGCTTAGTTTCATTTCGTAAGTGAATAGTAGGATTAGATCTTAGATTAGATTATGATTTCAATTACATTTGATCTTGTTTGCATCTACGATTTTCCCCCTCATGCAAATATCATATCTCAAATCAATACCAAAGGCCAAACAATAGGGAAGATATGCTAATTTCATCATAATAAATAGGTAAAAATGACCCCATTAAATAGTACACGCAATAATCAAGTAATCGATTAATTATCAGATATAAAAGAGGGTACTCAAGATAAAATCTCTTTAGCAAAAATGATTGACTACTTTAATGGTTATGTTGAAAGCATACTCATTATAAAACTAAGTGCCACTTAGTGGTGAGTACATGTCTTTGTAGTATTCTAATAATAATATATTTTATCTAGTTGATAGATGAGTTGTGTCATAGCGATTTAGACACCAACTAGAAAAAAAATTGAGGTCAAAAAATTCTTTCAAGTTGAATGTATTGCAATTTAATTAGGTGGGTGAAGATTATAGTTGTTAGTTTTGACCTTGTCCGAGTTTGATTAATACTAGACGCAACTATGACTAACATAGTTGAAGTTGAGTTTGTTCCTTAGAATAAACATTTGTTAAATATTGATGAACAAGTAGTTTGTTTTTTATCTATGTAAGTAGGAAACCAGGGTCTTGAGCCCTTTACAAACAGAGCCTTGGAGGGAAAAGAAAAATCAACCTTGAATAGGGCAGAAACAACACATTAACAACACAAAAATAAAAAAGATTAAAATCCAACGTGTTGGAACTATAAATTTCTGATTATTTTCACATGTTTTCCATAACCCTAAGTTTCCATATGGCCCTTATCATAAGCGCAAGGGTTTGTTTTCATATCATTCTGCTCATATTTTCCCCTTATTGCCCCATAATGTCCATCGGGTCATGCATTTTCCATATTGTAGTTCTTATCGGCATAGGTCCATGACTGTCTCCCTGACCCATGTTGTTTTTATGCTAACATTTGTATGCTACAGGTCTGTCGGCAAGACTCATTTGATGGCACAACGATCACAAGTCTTATGCATTCACCATTCGGCATGACATTCACGTGGTTTCGACGACCGGGGAGGAACCTATCGGCAGGAGTTTGGTCGTTGGGGTAATGTCTTATCGAATTTGAAATGTCTCCCCGACTAATGCATATGGAGATTCATCGGCGAGAGTTAAGCAGTATCATAATAGGGTCTCAGCGAAGCGGTTATGTCTTGCCGACACGGGGTCTTCATCAACGTGTTCTCGGGGAGAGTCTTACCGAACGACTCAATGAAGGATTTCTTCGGCCAAACATATTGCTTCCTTTGTGAGGTCATAGCGAATATACATTGTCACATCGACCGGTGGTGGGAGGATGGATATCGGTATGAGTCAGAGCTATTGAGGTGAGGTCTTGGTGAGTGACCTTCGGTCTCGCTGACTTTACTCTTGGGGTTTCTATCAAAGGACATCTCGGTAAGACTTTTGTTGTTTCGGAATGTTGTCCCAACAAATACTTTAAGTCTCACCGATGGAACATAATGAGGGCTCTCTCGGTGAGAAAATCAAAATGTCTTGGCGAAGGTGAATATAACAAAAGATGCTGCTCGGTAGGACTTATATGACTTCGGTGTGTGATCTTGGCGAAGTGCCCGAGGTCTCGCCGATGGAACGCAAAGGAGACTTTTTCGACATGAGAACCAATATGTCACAGTGACTCAAGATGAATGATGACTTTCGGTGAAGCAAATTTTATTCTATGAGAAGTCTCTCCCATATCATGTGGTCACAGTGATAGTTAATGAAACAAAGGTGCATTTTGGTGAGAAACTTCTTATTTCTTGGCGACTGGAAAAACATTAAGGGCTCTCGGTGAAACATATTGAGATCGATATAATATCTCTCCGATAATGGAAAGTCACGGCGAAGGAAAATAAGACAAAGGAGCGACTGGCAATATTGTTGCCTTCGGCATACTTGTTGACTTGTCTCGGCGAATGATTAATTAAAACTCATATTCTGTTGTAGGCCGACATGAGAATGCCTGATTGTAACGGTTGGCCAACATGGGTTTTGGCCGACATGGAATTTCAAAATGATATGTTTGTTCAGATGTTGGTGTATAAATATGCACTTCCAAATGTAATATGAGATCATATTTTAGGAAATACAGTAGGTAGATTAGAATGGATACAGTAGAATAAATTTCTTAGATCAGAGACTATGATGCATGTTTTCAAATGGCGATTTCAATGAAAATCAGTTGTGTGACAGGTTATTTCTGGTGTCAATTGTCTGTTGAGTTTATTGAAAAGTATTGCTAAGCTGTCTCCAAGATTGATTCTTTCTGGTTGTTTAAATTGATGTAACAAGTTTACTTTCAGTTTATCAGTGCACATTTGTTGTATCTGTGTGATTAATTGATTGGTTCTTTCAAGGAGAGATTAAATCCTTTTGGTTGATCACAGTAATCAGGAAGGTTCATATAGATTATTAAAGTAGAGCTTAGTAATCACAATCTTGCATGTTTATACAAGTTGTAAACATAATGTATGCTAGATAATTTGAGTTTTCTCCAGAGAGGTGTTGTTCATCTTGATTTTATTTGACTCCGCATACCCAATAAGGCACTAGTCTCTGCACTTCATCATTTGGATTCATTCATTTTCTTTATATCTATTAATTGAGCATTTTAGGATTTAGATTAAGAAGATTGATTTCAAGTTTGTTTTCATTTGTTCACTTCCATCTGCCATTGTGGACAAATCATTGCAAGAAGGAATATCATAAGTCAAGTCTGCTTCATTTAGAAAGGTACACCCACCTAGGTCTGGCAGCACCTGAAGAGTAGAAGGTTTAATTCATTTGACCTTTTCTGTTACCCTAAAATGTATCAAGAGATTGGCAACCTCTTGAGGCATCCCACCTGCGTTTTTGAGAGCTAAAAAATTGGCGACTCTACTGGGGAATACATTTAGAATCAAGGCCTTTCATAGAGTCAGGAACTATATACAGACTAGGCTGGGAATAAGAAACATCAAGTATTTTCTCACTTTTGAGAAAAGTGAGTGGCGACTCTGACAGAAATTTTACAACTATTCAAACATGAATGGAAGAAGATCTCAATATAGGGGAGGTCATACTGGAGCTCCTGCTGACAACAGCAAATGGACACACAAAAATGACAAGGTTGATAAGGGAAAAGGGATAAGTGAGGACATGTGCCTAACAGATAAAGACAAAGCATCAAGAGCACATTGTGAAACATATGATCGCTATGATACATGGAGAAACAATTCGAGTGCAGAGCCTTGTTCTCCAGAAGATCAAAGAAATCCTTTCTCTTTTCTTGATCCTCAGAAACAGGCTGAGTTTGAAGTTGGACTTGAGGCTGAACGAATCAGAATTCAACGTGAATATGATCAGAAGATGGAGGGTAACCATTTATTGATCAAGAGCTTCCTGAGGAAGTAAAAGCACAATTTGAATTACAGAGGAAGAGGATAGAGGAATTAGAGGCTAAATTGCAGAAAACTCAAGTTACTGATCAGACGGCTGGTTGACCAATGTATGTACCACCTTATAAGCAGGGTGATAATGGTGCAGGGCCCTCTAATCAATCAAATGCTCCTCACAATCAGATAGGGAATCAGTACAAATAGCCAAATCATCCACCTCATATTCCCACATAGCATACAAATATGCAACCACCTCACAGTCAGCCTTGTGTCCCATAGCATAATGTGCAATACAATAATCCCATGCACCAATGTCAGTATCCACCTAACCCTCCCCCTCACCAACATGCAACAATGATCAAATAGTTTGATTTAGCAGGTTTTCAATTATACCCTTACCCTATGGATGGTAGTTGGAGGGGTATGGTGCCCAAATTTACAGGGAGTAATGCGATTACTGCTGAAGAGCATTTGAGGAGTTTCAACATTTTCATCCAAGACATAGATGTGCCATATGAAGATTTACACATGAAGCTGTTTATGATGTCACTTATTGAAGATGCTAGAGATTGGTTCAACAACCTGCCAGCATTCTCAATTAATTCTCTTCAAGTATTTCAGGACCGATTTCTTGAGTAGTATGGGAATCTGAATGCACCAAATGTAGTTCTTCATGAATTGATGCGAATTCAAAAAAATAGAATGACTCAATTTTTTATTTCAATCGAAGATTCAATAAGTTGCAGAATAAAATACCTCCTGGATCAAAGTTGCCAGATTTTGTAGCACTAAGTGTTTATTTGAATGCATTTGATCCTAAAACAGGGTATGAACTAAGAAATAAATTCCCAAGAGATTTGGCTGAAGCACAAAAGATAGCACATACAATTGAAAACAATAGGAGGGCTGCTGGTATAATCAGTCAAAGAGACAATCCTAAGGTTCCCTAGCAAAGCAGCAATTATCAGTACAGACAGGAGAATACTTACAGAAATGAGAGGCTGAGGTTGCATGACATGCCTTATAATACAGAATAGAAGGACAAAAAACCTATAACAGCTAGGCCTGGAAGCAAGGAAACTCCTGATCCATTGAGCAAGAAGGGAACCTATATGGTAAGTAACAATTTCTTCTGTGAATTTTGTGATAAGCCACATTCCCCAGATTATTGTGTTGTAGCCCATAGAATGCAAGAAGAGGGAATGTTGATGGGAAACAATGGAGAAGATCACACAGTATATTTGACTTCAAATACTTTTCACCATGTTGAGGAGAGGTACGCATCTTCAGAGGATGAAGGAACTATCAATATGATGTTTCAAATCAGAAATACAATGTGGTCCTTTCTAACTCTGAAGAAGACTATACAGAGCCACATTCTGTTGAGGTGCCTGCTCAATGCGGTATGAGGAGACTCACCGAAGAGGAGATAGAGAGACTAACTATTGCTGTAGTTGAAGAAGCGAAGAGTAAGTACTGGTTAAGAAATAGGATAGTAAATGAGAAGGAAGTTAAAGAGTTGTGCAAAGAAATGCAAGAGATGGATCAGAAGGAAGAGAACAAAGGAGAAACATTGGAGCAAAAGAAAAGGATTAAGGCTGAAGGTCCCTCTTTCGACTTCATTCAAGCGTTATCCCAGGGGAAAAGGTATGAAGACCTTGGTGATATCATGGATGAGCATCAGGACATTGATCAAATTATGCAGCCGATAGAAGATGAGACGTGTGCAAGTCATAATGACTCATATGATAGCTTGCATGATGAAGATGAAGGTATAGGAGATCTCTCTTGCATAACAGATTGTGACAGGGAAAGTAGTGTATGTTATGAGGGATCCAGTGAATTTTTAGATTGTGAAGATGGATTTGTGGATTTTGATATGCAGCAAGTTGAAGGCTACGAAGATATAGTTGATGAAAAAGAGATTTGTACATTTGATAATGGTTTCCGAACTTTTTCAAACACATTGTATGATGAAGTGTTAAAAGAAGATCAAATGATATTTTGCAGAGGTTTGCCCATGAATGAACTACAGGTATTTTCAAATCCACTTTATGAAAGAGGAGATAATTTTAGACAAGCAAAATGATGGAATAAATAACTGCGCTGATAATGTTTCTGGTTTCTCATTCTCTGATGATCTTAGACTTCTTTTTGATGATGAAAAAAGTGAAGAATGTAACTGTAGTAATGAAAATGTAGAGACTTGTTCACTCAGTAGTGAATAGATTTTAGATTTGTTAACTCCTAATTACCAGGGATGTGCATATGAAGGTGATCTTGATGTTATGTGTCCAACTTACATTTGTTTTGACAGTGAAAGATCTTTGTGTAAAGATTCTTATGACTCCTAGTGCATTGCTTGGAATGATGGTGAAACTTTTGGTGTTGATCAAAATTCTGTGTCCATTCAAGATGAGGTATGTGATTTTGAAGTTTCTAATTCATATGGAGAATACTTTTATTTGCATGCCAAGGATGATAGAATTCCAGCTTTGATTGGTTCACATATACATGATATTGAAGATATGAGTCATAATCTAGTGTTGACTCCAAATAGTAGTGTCAACGAGGTGCAAAAACTCTCAGATTTGTTTGTTTTAGACAACATTGATATGACAAAAAAATTTGGTTCTCAAGAGAGGCACTTTGATGGTCAATTTTCAATACAATTGGGAGAATGTTTCATAATACATGACAGTGAAGAGGATAATGAGAAATGTTGTATTGAATATACATGCATTTTGTATGTTG
This sequence comes from Sequoia sempervirens, assembly GCA_007258455.2. Taxonomy (NCBI): domain Eukaryota; kingdom Viridiplantae; phylum Streptophyta; class Pinopsida; order Cupressales; family Cupressaceae; genus Sequoia; species Sequoia sempervirens. The sequence continues at coordinate 25,056 of VDFB02269483.1, forward strand.
AAAATAATAGGGGTTTGTCCCTTGATGACGAAGAATTTGAACTGCAGAATGGTGTAGGGATTTTGGGCCAAACTGAGCATGATGATACTCTAAAAACTTGCAATAACAGTGATAGGAAAGATTGCATGAGTATCTTCAAGAAGAATCTGATGAACTCGAGACAAAACTAGGTATTTGACAGGGGAAAGTGGTTTGAGTTTCAGATCGTAACAGCTCAAGACAGGTGAAGTTGAAACATAGAGGATTAAGGGTTGCCAGTGCATGGACAACTCTTGATGGTCCTCTTTAAAATTATTTTCCATGCACAGTAGTTTAGGGTTTTGCTCATCTCCATTTTGCATCCATTTTCCATTCATTCTATCATGCTTCGTTTCCTTTTCCATCATGCTTCTTGTCCATTCCCATTTTTCTCATTTTGTGTCTGGTCTGCTCACCCAAAGATCTGGATCCTTGCAATGATCTTACTATCATTCATCCCCAGACGGAGCCACTATTGGAACTGTAATTTTCTGATTATTTTCACATGTTTTCCATAACCCTAAGTTTCCATATGGCCCTTATCATAAGCGCAAGGGTTTGTTTTCATATCATTCTGCTCATATTTTCCCCTATTGCCCCATAATGTCCATCGGGTCATGCATTTTCCATATTGCAGTTCTTATCGGCATAGGTCTATGACTGTCTCCCCGACCCATGTTGTTTTTATGCTAACATTTGTATGCTACAGGTTTGTCGGCAAGACTCATTTGATGGCACAACGATCACAAGTCTTATGCATTCACCATTCGGCGTGACATTCACGTGGTTTCAGCGACCGGGGAGGAACCTATCGGCAGGAGTTTGGTCGTTGGGGTAATGTCTTATCAAATTTGAAATGTCTCCCCGACTAATGCATATGGAGATTCATCGGTGAGAGTTAAGCAGTATCAGAATAGGGTCTCAGCGAAGTGGTTATGTCTTGCCGACACGGGGTCTTCATCAACGTGTTCTCGGGGAGAGTCTTACCAAACGACTCAATGAAGGATTTCTTTGGCCGAACATATTGCTTCCGATGTGAGGTCATAGCGAATATACATTGTCACACCAACCGGTGGCAGGAGGATGGATATCGGTATGAGTCAGAGCTATCGAGGTGAGGTCTTGACGAGTTACCTTCGGTCTCACCAACTTTACTCTTGGGGTTTCTATCAAAGGACATCTCGGTAAGACTTTTGTTGTTTCGGAATGTTGTCCCAACGAATACTTTAAGTCTCACTGATGGAACACAATGAGGGCTCTCTCGGTGAGAAAATCAAAATGTCTTGGCGAAGGTGAATATAACAAAAGATGCTGCTTGGTAGGACTTATATGACTTCGGTGTGTGATCTTGGCGAAGTGCCCGGGGTCTCGCCGATGGAACGCAAAGGAGACTTTGTCGGCATGAGAACCAATATGTCACAGTGACTCAAGATGAATGATGACTTTCGGTGAAGCAAATTTTATTTTATGAGAAGTCTCTCTGATATCGTGTGGTCACAGCGATAGTTAATGAAACAAAGGTGCATTTCGGTGAGAAACTTCTTATTTCTTGGCGACTGGAAAAACATTAAGGGCTCTCGGTGAAACATATTGAGATCGATATAATATCTCTCTGACAGTGGAAAGTCACGACGAAGGCGAATAAGACAAAGGAGCGACTGATGATATTGTTGCCTTCGGCATACTTGCTGACTTGTCTCGGTGAATGATTAATTAAAACTCATATTTTGTTGCAGGCCGACATGAGAATGCCTGATTGTAACGGTTGGCCAACATGGGTTTTGGCTGACATGGAATTTCAAAACTATATGTCTGTTCAGATGCTGGTGTATAAATATGCACTTCCAAATGTAATATGAGATCAGATTTTAGGAAATACAGTAGGTAGATTAGAATGGATACAGTAGAATAACTTTCTTAGATCAGAGACTATGATGCATGTTTTCAAATGGCGATTTCAATGAAAATCAATTGTGTGACAGGTTATTTCTAGTGTCAATTGTCTGTTGAGTTTATTGAAAAGTATTGCTAAGCTGTCTCCAAGATTGATTCTTTTTGGTTGTTTAAATTGATGTAACAAGTTTACTTTCAGTTTATCAGTGCACATTTGCTGTATCTGTGTGATTTGATTGGTTCTTTCAAGGAGAGATTAAATCCTCTTGGTTGATCACAGTAATCAGGAAGGTTCATCTGGATTATTAAAGTAGAGCTTAGTAATCACAATCTTGGATGTTTATACAAGTTGTAAACAGAATGTATGCCAAATAATTTGAGTTTTCTCCAGAGAGGTGTTGTTCATCTTGACTTCATTTGACTCCGCATACCCAATAAGGCACTAGTCTCTGCACTTCATCATTTGGATTCATTCATTTTCTTTATATCTGTTAATTGAGCATTTTAGGATTTAGATTAAGAAGATTGATTTCAAGTTTGTTTTCATTTGTTCACTTCCATCTGCCATTGTGGACAAATCATTGCAAGAAGGAATATCATAAGTCAAGTCTGCTTCATTCATAAAGGTACACTCGCCTAGGTCTGGCAACACCTGAAGAGTAGAAGGTTTAATTCATTTGACCTTGTCTATTACCCTAAAATGTATCAAGAGATTGGCAGCCTCTTGAAGCATCCCGCCTGCGTTTTTGAAAGCTAACACAACGAGAGCAAAAAAACCAAAAACACAATAGCCTAGGAGATCAAAGAACCCCAATCCTTAGAGAGGAACTTGTGCATGTCTTCAAAATTTTTTAGACTATCCTCACCATTCACATGCTTCTTCAACTCTTAACCATGAATGAGAAAAAGGGTAGTAGCAAACCTATGCATTACCTTGGCATTGAATTTCATCAGTAGGTTCATCTTATTCTTCATCTCATCCAGTTTATCTTTTAGGTTCTCCACCTCTTTCACATTTTGGGAACTAAACACACACAACTGTTGTTCAATTTCTGGAGTATGAGTGTTTGCAATCACAATGTACTAAGTATTGTGGGAGGTGTTAAGGTAGTCCCCCTTCCCCATGTGGGGAGTCTCAAGAATACCCTCCATTTCATTCTTAGGAACTCTCGTCATCCCAAAATTAATATCCAAAGCATTCATATAACCAAAAAGACTATTTCCTTCAAATCAAAAGGGAGAGGGCTCAAGCGAACTATCCCCAATATTATAATCTTCCTTAGGAGCATCATCCTCATACTAAGAGTCACTGAAGATATCAACATTTTTTTGGGAGGGTTGTTGAACAACAACCAGTTTGGTAGACCTATAAACAATTGTGCTTTCTAGCTTTTGCTTGGTAGTCTTGCCTTTTTCCTTTTGGCTAGTGGTTTGGGGTTTGTTAGAAATTGAAGGTGAGAGGGGAGTGACAAAGGTTTGGCCCAAGCCATCCTGGGATTTTTTTCTCATCAGGGCCAAGGGATCCTTAGAATTATTACCTTTCTTCTTGATCCATTGATCTTCTTGCTTTATCTTGATAGGGCCCACTTTATTATGCATGTTGGCAGGGAGGCTGAGATTTAGGGAACAATAATTAGCAGCTACATCATCTTGGGTTTCATTTTAGATTGGGGTAGAGTTGCATGGGGGCTAATGGAATAGGGTTGGTGGAGGCATTCACCTCCTTTTTGTTTTTAGTGGGGAGTTGAGATGATGACCCCATGACGGTGAGGGGTTTTTTCCTTTGTCAACAAGGGAACCAGCTAGGATTTGTTACACAAGATAAATCTTGGGTTTCTCCCCTTTAATAGTAGAGGGACCCATAGGGATTTGTTCCAAAATATTGACTTTATTGGGTTTGGTCGAGCTGAGGGTGAGATGGAAGTGATAGATGCATAAAATTAGCCCTTGATGTAATAGGATAATTGGCTTGTTAGGGTTTTTATCATGAAAGGCCTTAGCTTCTCTAATAGAATTTTCCAACGAGGAAAGGAGGAAGAAGGGGAAGCTCATAAGGATTTTGTGCTTGAGGTGATTAAGCAACACAAACTGATAGTGATAATAACATTTAAAATACCCTAAAGTGAAGTATTTGATAATGATTAGACACACCTAGTTCCATCAGTCAAGGACTAATGGCGATTGAACCAATTTTGAAACTTAACCAATTGTTTCCCTTAAAGAAATTCAACATGTTTTTAGTGTTAGGAGACTTTCTTTTTCGATAAAATTTCTTCCCATTGCAACTCATCCTAGTAGTACGACTTATAACATCTTCATTAAATTCAAAGAAAACATCACCCACCTCAACATGTCTTTTGTTCCATGACTCCACAAACTATATGGACAAACTCTTGGCATGCCCATTAAAACATCTAAGGTATGACACAATACCCCCATCATAGCAAATATGCCAAAGGATGGAGACCTTGTTGACATCCTCACAAGAGTGCAACTCAATGCGAACATGATCACCCCCATAGAAGCAAGATAAAGTTAGTAGGGAAACCAAATAACATAAGCAATTGCGAATGTCGACTTGAAAAAGAAGTGATGCAATAAACCAAGGAGTTTCTCCATCGATAAATATGTTGCTAATGCTAAGGAATACATGTATAATTAATGTGGATGACCAAATCAATGGGATGCCATCTAATATTCATGTGACCAAATTGGTCATGGCTTTGAATCCAAACAAGAAAAGGAGTGCCAATACAACCTTGGTAATCATTATCATAAAACGCCCTTGTGCACACAAACTTAGGATCTTGAATCATCCTGACAATCAACAAATCCCACTACTTAGTCAACATGGGAGAAATCTCATAAATCCATGCCAAAATTCTATGTAGCTGATGAAGGGGGGGAATGCAACCTCCCCCTAACCAAGGAAAAATCCAAAAACACATAAGAGCCCTTAGAAAAAATTAACTTATCCAAAAACCCATTAACCTTTAGGCATCATCATTTATGCGTGATAATTCCTTTAAAAAAATAAATGACATAGATAGAAAGATATTCCCACAGGATCACCAAAATCTCCACATATTTAAGTTGATTCTTAAGTTGGCCAACCCATCATCCATTTGGTTCCCTTCCCTATAAATGTGAAGGGAAATATAGTTGTCAACATTCTTCAAAAGATCATGGATATCTAGTATAATGTCAATAAGGTTCCATGGTAGGTTTATGTTACCATACACAACATCAATAATAAGTTTGGAGTCCCCCTCCAGATATAGGTGCCTAATTTCAATGGACAAAGCCAATTTGATTCCTCATAACAAAACAAGAGCCTCAACCTCATTGTTGGACTTCACATCGAGACCACCAAAATAAGCAACAATAAATTTACTCCTATGTGATCTCAAAATACCTCCCCCACTAGCAAGGCCTAGGTTCCCTTTTGTAGACCCATCAAAATTCAACTTGCACCAAATGTTAGTAGGGTCACAGAGCAATGTCAAATTCTACTACAAGCTTCCGCATATGATATGTGGAACCTGAGGCCAACATAGGAGGTCAAGGTAGAGGTGTTTCATAAGGGTCACGTCTCTCTAAGAGGCAATATATACAAATATGTATGTAATAGATGTAAGAACATATATGAGAAAGACTAATAATATAGGTAGAGTAGAGACTAAGACTTGCCTTGTAATTTTTTTATAATATAATAAATGCAAAGATATAAGGATATTTTTTTTGTTATGAATGAATGCATGTTACTTTTTAATGTTAAGTAAATGAGGAATGTATGTTAATATAGTTTTCCTTTTGCAAGCACTCTTTTCTCTCACTGTATCCTCTGGGATATAAATTGACTACATAAGAGATATTGGGGTTCAAATCTCGAGACTGTGTTTCCCTCTTTCTCTTGTCAACATTGTAAATATAGAGTAAAAGAAGAAGTGGCAAAGAAAGAAAAGAAGGAAATTGACAGTGATAAATAAAGTAATAGAAAAATTTCTTAAACCTGTGGAGAAAACTCTTAGGTACCACCCTTGTGAGAGGGGGTTAAGCACTTAAGGGATGAAAAATGGGAAGGGGGGGGAAACTAAAAAGGTCCCTGAAAGGTTGTAACTATTTAAAAATCAAAATAATCATGTGATATATAAGCATTAATGGACATCTAGATAAAAAATACCCATGGAAAAGGAGATAAAAAAAGGGAAAGAGAGAATATTGAAAGAATTAAGTTAGCAATGGAGATGAATGTTGAAGAAAGGAGATTTAAACAAACCCGATATTGATAGGAAAAGTACTACAGAAGGATGGAAGAAGCTAGCAAGGAAGAAAGGGAATGAGATAGGAGGGCAACAACAAAAAACATGAGAAAAGAGGATAAGCGCGCCACTAAGGGTGCTATTGAGCACGTCATTATGGTTACAGTCGAGGAAATGAGAAAAGAGATACCACGAATAGGAAGTTTGAATATGGAAATAATAAGTCAAATTATAAATAATATAGAGGGAGAAATTGAGGATTATCGAAGAATTGGGAACAGGAAGTTAGAAAGATTATGACATTGCCTCTAATCATAAACAAAATAACTACTATTTATTCGGATTAGATGAATATTCAGATAAGAATATACGATAATTGGTTACCGGTGGTTACCCCTATGGAGAATATTCAACCCTTGATAATTGATGCAAAGTATTTGGATGACTTGGTGAGTAGAAGTTTTTTGAAAGTATGAGGGGAAGAGGAAGATGCAGTGGAGAATAAATCAAATCCTATGAGTTTGATAACAAATAATAAAGTAACACCATTAGCTAGTCACATGTCATTTACTAATGAAATAACATCTCTAAGGATGAAAAGATGCTTTGGACAAACACAACCCCTAGACCAGGCTTCACCCATAATTCCATTAAAGCCAAAAGAATTTTTGGAAGAACAAACATCAGGATGAAAATGATGTTCAAGTAGTCTAGATGGAGGAATGAAGTCTGCTCCTTAAATGGTACCCTACAAAGTGATGCCCTTAAATGGTACTGCAAAACATATCCCACAAATAGAAAAGAATGGGATGTAGTAAAGAAATAATTTTTGGAAAACTTCAAATCCTCGGAACTACCTACTAGAGGGGTAAGTAAGCTAAGGGAAATGACACAAAAAAATATGAAACTATTACATAATTTTAAAAACGATTTAAAGAAGTAACAAGGAGATTAGAGAAACCCTTAACCAAAAAGAAAAAAAGAGTGGTTTATATCTGGAGTTACACTAGAGATTAGAATGGTCTTAGATGGGAGAAATTTCAATACATATTGAAAATTAATGACTTTGGCATGCCAGATAGAAAACCAACCATGGAGAAAAACTAAGAAAAGGAAAATAAAGAATTATAAATATTAAGGATTGAAGTTGAACAACTAAGACTAAGGCAAGAGATTATGGAAAAACAAGATACCGCTCCCCAACTACCCAACATATGGTGCACATATTATGCTAGAGAGAGACATCTATGAAATGAATGCCTAAAAGAAATAGGAGAAAATAAGGTAAATGTGCTAATATTAGATCTAAAACCAATACCTACAAAGATAAATCAATCTATTGTGGACTTTGTGGAGAAATGGATGAGAATACAATAGAAGATTTCCCATCTCAACTATTTAGACTAAGGGAGGAACAAGACCAATGGAACTACAATGATGAAATAGGAATGAAATATGTAAAAGGATTGGTATAAATACCACTATATCTACAAGACTATGGATATAGGGTACCAAAATGGTAGAACCAAAGAAATATAAACTTTGTACAAAACCAATAAAATTAGGGGCAATATGGTGATAGAGGCTAGTTAAGAGGAGATAGAGGCTGAGTAGAGGGATAAGGAGAAGGAAACACACCACCTTCTCTAACTGTGGAAAATAAGGCTACTTTGTTATCGAATGTTAGGGTGACAAGAAGAAACAATGTGGGTTTTGCAAAAGTACTAACCATGATATCTTCAATTGTGATAAAGCACAAATATATTATAAGAACACAACATTGTAGTCCAAAAGTGATGAACTACAAAACCTAAATTCATCAAGAGGATCAAGAATCTCGAGGAAAGTACCAAAAGAACCTAATCAAGCAACAAGGAGATTTCAAAAATTAGAATGAGTTGACTTTGAAACCACTGAGACTAGCAACTCAAAAGAAGAATACCAAGTCCACACAAAACCAAAACATAATATAAAAAAGCAACAATGGTCACTAGAAAGGGAACTAATACAACAAATGAAATATACACAACCTTCAGGAGGAAAAAATTACAAATGAAGAAGAATTTCGCCCAACTAAAAAACACCATGATCATATAGTGAAACAAACTAAGAAAATAATTAGAAATAAACAATGCAAAGAAGCAGAACAAAATAATTACTTTTTTGAAAAAGTTCTCATACTAAAGCAACCTATACAAATTTTAAAACATTCCAACCTCATATCAAAATTAAAACAATTATGTAAATATTGAAATATACATAAAACCGTTATGATTATTATTAGTATCAATTATAAGAAACTCAAAAATGTGATGGTAAATTTAGGAGCTGACATAAATATGATCCCTAAAAGGGTATGGTAATAATTAGGTAAACCAAAACATGAACATACACCCTATAATAGTATCTCGGCTTATGGTATCGGTATGAAAACTCTAGGGGCCTGGAGAAATGTAGAAGTGCTATGGGGGTAAAAAAAACCGTATACTTTGATGTAGTCAATATTAAGGATATTTTTTATTCATTCCATGCACTTCTGGACTAAGATGGTTTGTCAACACAAGTGGGATTGTAGACTCGAGGAAAGAAGAAATATATTTTGTAAATGAAGAAAAAATAGTCCACATTCCCCTAGGGAAAAATCAAGATGAATCTTATATAGAAAAATAAATGCGGAGGAATAAAACGACTCTAATAAAAAAATATTTATACAATATCAAAACTATCTACAAATGAAACTTCTCAAAAACCTAATTAAAAAGGAGAATTAGCAGTGGAGATTAGTCGTTACAGTACATATAGCACGAGGATGTTTTGTGTGCATGGATGCAAGAAGAATTAGAATTGCACTCCCAAATATTTATTGGATTTTGAAGAATATTCATGATAAGAAGAATGCCAAAGAGTACTTTGCATTCTACCATAAGTAAAGAAAATGTATCACGAGAAGTTTGTGGAAACGCAAGAGATCGTGATAAACATATACCCAAAAGATATTGTCAAATAAACCACATATCATATGAAATTTCTCACATCAAACTACCTAAGTATTTAGGGGTAGGGGGGCTGCTATCATACATTGCACAGATAGAACAAATTTTTGACACTAGGGAGCTAAGGCTTGATATATTACAATATGTGAACATGATCATGAACTAAGCTAAACATGATTGAATTACAATAATTAAACCAAGATTTGACTAATTAAGCCATGCTCCCAATGAAATTCTTGAAATATTAAGCTAGGAAACCATTAAAACAACAAAGACCAATGAAATGCTTAAAAGGAAACATAATTAATACATCAAACCTCATCCCATTGGGGGATTGGTTCTAGATCGATGTGGAATGTCAGCCCTTTCCCAATCCCTTGATTGAAACAAGCTTGAAGATGGATGCTCCAATGAAGAATTAATGGAAAATGGATGCAAGATTAGCTAAAATAGATGAAAATGGATGAAATGCTCATAAGGATTGCTATGAAAATGAGTATAATTCAGATGCTCTCAATGAATGTGAATAAATTGCTCAAGAAATGAAGGCTATTTATAGGAAATTTGAGTGAATCAATGGCCAAGATCAATTTGCTTAATCAATGGATGCAAATTAAGGAGAGGACTTGACATGGATCAAGAATTTAATCCATGAAGGAGATTGAAAGTTGACATGGATTGATGATTTTAATCAATGGTTCAAATTGATTTGAGGAAACACAAATCCTAAAATTTAGAAGGAATGTGCAAGATATTTCTATTTAAGAGGGAAATAGTTTGAATTTGAAATGGAGGAATATTTCATGGGAATATCCCTTTGCAAGTGGGAGAAATTGGATGGATGAAAGAAATTAGTCAATAATAATTAAAATATTATTTAATTGTACATGATGGAAGAATTTAGAAATTTAACTAAACAATTAGCCCATTTAATTAAAAAGGGGAATTAATGACATTTAATTAAATATTTCAAATTATTTAATCAAATGAGAAGACTTAGGGAATTTAATTAAATAATTCACATTATTTAATTAAATAAGATGAAAATTAGTATGAAAAGAGTGAATTAACCTAATAATGTTGATTATTTGATTAATAGAGGAAATTGGTGAATTTAAATAAATAATTATCATTATTTAATTAAATATTCAAAAAGGGTCAAATCAGGATAAAAATGGTGTCAATAATTGAATTCAGATGCACAATATCAATCAAGATGATTTTTAGTGTTTACATTTTTCCCCTCTTTGAAGCGAGGTATCTATTGCATTGGTTCAAAGAATGACGCTTTTCAGATGCTCCACTATGTCCCAATAGAAGGAATTATGCTGATATATTGCCCCCTCGAGAGATTGAACAAAAATTTTGATTTTTAGGTCGAGATTATGACAAGGATAGAAGAATAAGAAGAATGATATGGATGGAAATAGAAGAATGAGATGGATATTGATTAACCATTGTCTTTTAGATTGATTCAAAATTCATTTGAGAACTTATTAGATATGGCGACGAGAAAAATGATAATACTTGATTTAGGGATTGGGATACTTCATCATATCATTCCTTAGTTTTGATATAGCAAATAGACATGATGCATCAAAGTATTAAGAACCAGGATGGCGTTATATCTAATGCGATGGACTTTGACTCTGTAAGCATATAGGAGTATCCTTTTTCATACTTGACATACAGAAACCATGTTTGACCATGTAAAATAATAAGCCATCAAAGTAATGAGACTTAACACACAAAAGGTATGAAGAACCTAATATGTCCTAGCCATTGTTTTACTTGAGACTACCATGCACATGCAAGATAAGTATTCGCTGAGGTTGTACTACAAGAACATCCAACAAGCACAAAAAATGAAAGTAATGATCAATGCCCATGGATTCATTTCTCCCTAAATCGTTTTGATAGACATCATCGAGAGGTAATTGGAATGGTTCAACAAGATAAATCATAAGAAAAAATCAAAATGAACAAATAAACAATGTTATTCATATCTCTTGCAAAAGTAACCTAACTAAGATGATTTTCGATGATGATGCCATTGTAGGAAGGATGCATCCTAGGACATGTTCATTAGTTGTTTTGACTAAGACAAATTGTTTGTTAGGTCGTTGATACAAATGTTAACCGACTTATTTACTCATGATCAAGACTTTAGATTTTTTAAATTTAGGTTTACACTTTACTGTTTGCCACACTTGCTTCTACTTGTTTTACCAAAGGTTGATGATGACGATCAATTTATTATGGATGGAAGTTTATTGTGGGTGAAGTTGAAATGGGATGGGTGGTTTTAGAATTTTTGGAATATTTCATTTTTTTGACATTTTTTGCAATGTTTTGAGGTTATTTTTGGATGTTTTGGGAGTATGTGAATTTTTAGGTTTTTAGTTTATTTGAGTTAGTTTTGCATTTATTGAATGTTTTACGAATGTTTTGGTTTCAAATTTTTCAAATGTTTTTGTGTTTTTTAAGATTTAGACCAAGACCTAAGGGGAAATTGACCTAGCTCCTTGAGGGCTCATCGATGATGGTCTTGCCTATGTTATACACGCAGAGATGATGTAGTTTGACCGACTCTGACCAGTAATTTTTTATTGATTAGATATGAACATTGATGGATTGTTAGTTTATTGTGACAGACTCCTAAAGGACTGACCTAATGCCTTGGGGGCTCATCGATGATGGCCTTGCCTACGTTCAAGCTCAAAGACAACATAGTTCGATGAGGTGTTTTGACTTTTTGACTTTTTAGACTTGTTTAGGGATTTTGATGTGATTCATATGTTTTTTTATTTTTGAGATGTTTTGAATGTTTTTAGATTTTGAATTTACAAATTTTCAGATGCTTAGTGTGAGTTCTTTGCAGATTTTCAAGACGATGCAGGTTGTCAGGACGATGAAGTGCTACCTAATTATAGAGAGGATTGTTGTATTGATGTACTTCCTTGAAGATTAATACAAACATTGGATCTCTTTGGGTGTTGATTTTTTCCCCGCAAGGGTTTCTCCACATATATCTTGTGTCACTTGTGTTGATGACATGGTATTGCAAATTTTTCTTTCATTTTTACAATTTTCAATCATTTAATCATTTTATGGTAATCTTGTAAACACAATTTCAAATTTGTAATCACTTTGAGAAGTTCATATTGCTGCAAGTTATACCTTTATTTCCAACATTCTCTGACTATCATCAAGTCAAAATAAGGGAAGAGGAATAGCCCAAAACTACATTTTCCTTTAAAATGGGGCTCCTAAATGTATACAGTGATGTCATTTGGTCTAAAGAATGCACCTATGGTATTCAGTAGAATCATGATAAATGCATTCAAGGATTTTATATTACTTTTTGGAGGTATATTTGGATGACTACACCGTGTATGGATTGGTCAAAGATCATGTGCATATAATTAGGATGATGTTAAATAGGTGGAAAAGTATGTAAATAACATTGAACTTAAATAAATGTATGTTTGTGGTATCCTATGGAACATTATTGGGGCACATAATATGTAAAGAAGGCTTGATGGTAGACCCCATGAAATTCACATTGATTATGACACTACCACCTCCCAAAACTGCTCTAGAAGTTAAAACCTTCTAGGATATTACCGGTTATCACCAAAAAATCATAAGAGGCTATGTTGGTATCGGCGCACCCTTGGATGAATTTTTAGAAAAGAAATTAAGTAAGAACATTAAATGGAATGGAGATTGTAAAATCACATTTCATACACTAAAATAGAATCCTATCTTAATTTTTTTGGATTGGAGCATACCATTCTGTGCATGTGGATGCATTTGGGATAGCAAAAAGAGCAGTACTAGCTCAACCCAAAGGAAAACAAGATCATCCCATTGCATTTTCCAACAAAAAATTATCAAAAATAGAGTAATTATACCACAATAGAGTGAGAAGCATTAACCATGGTCTATGCATTACAAATTTTCATACAAATTACTCATTGTCTACACCCTTTACCTTCTTCACAAACCATGAACCACTGAAATATCTCTTAAAAAGGACTATCATAGAATTCCAAATATGTATATGTCTACTCTTGTTCCAAGAGTTTGACTTTAAAATAATGGTAAAACCCAAAAACAATAACCAAGGTCTTGACTATTTGTTTCAAATAGAAACAAGAGAAGAACCGAAGGATCAACTAGAGGATCTCCCTAGAAAATATTTATTTAGGGTAAATGCAATATTGGAGTAATTACATGATATTGATATACTATTGTAAACTGACAAATTCCTTAAAGACATTTCACTATAGGATAAACAATCACTAGTGTGGGAGCCCATGCCTTACACATTGATAAGAGAGTTACATTATTTAGGAAAGATGTAAGTATGAGAATAGTTATATATGAACATGAGAGGAAATCAAGCTTAATGGAAGCACATGAGGGCATAGCCAGAGGAAATAATTGCAATGAAACTACAACAAAAAGAGTCAAATTAACTGGGCTTTCATGGCCAACTCATTATAGGGATGCTAAGAACTACACAAAGAGTTGTGATATATGTCAAAGGATAGGAAAACCTATCGCAAAAGAAGAAATACCCCTAAAATTGGTACTAACAAAAATTCCCCTTAAAAATGGGTGATAGACTTTATCGGTCCAATTGGTCCTCTTGCAAATAATTTAAAAGAAAGATTCAAAATAATAGGGGTGGAATATCTAAAAAAGTGGCCAAAAGTAGAACCTACAAGGGATTATACCACAAAGACTGTTGCAAGGTTCTTATATGAAAATATAATCACTAGATATGGATGTCCTTTAAGTATCATGAGTGATTAGGGTAAGCACTTCATAAATAAAATGATTACCGAACTATTACAAACTTTATGATTACACATAATAAGAGCTCACCCTATCATCCCCAAGAAAATGGGACAAGCGAAGCTTTAAATGTTAGAACATAATTAACTAAAATGTGTGATGGGAATATATCAGATTGGAACATAAAAGTACATGTGGTACTTTGGGCTTGTACTACACATCTTATAAAAGAACTAGTAAGTTCACACCATTTCAACTATTCTATGAGACTAATGCTACAGTTCCCATGAAATTTATAATTCCTAATCTATGTACTTCACTTACCTTGTGGTTGGATGATGATGATTCTTTAGCACAAAGGATAGAATAATTAGATAAATTAGATGAAAATAGGCTTATAGCCATATATAATTCATAGTTAGAATGTAAAAGACAAAAATCATGGCATGATGGAAACCTTCAGCTTAAAAATTTCAAAGTAGGTGATTTAGTCCTCTTATATGATAAAAAGTTCAAAAATCAAGGAAAACTTAAAGTAGGGTGGTTAGGACCTTACTACATACATGAGATTGTGGAATCTAGAGCAGTAAGACTAAGAAAACTAGAAAAAGATCATATAATAATAGGCTGTGTGAATGGAGCAAGACTTAAGAATTATCACCAACTAGGAGGATGAATAACATTAAGAGAAATATTAATATTTTGAACATTGTGCATTATAAAAAAAAAAATTAAACCATTAAGAGTTGAGGTCATAAACGGCTAGAAAATCCCACAAAACTTAATAGGAAAAAGCAATTAATGACCAAATGGATAATCCTAAACCTACTTAAGACCTAGCTCATTCATTATATCTTTAATTTTCACTCTAACACTCTAGCTAATCAATAACTAAGCTCTACAAATTACAAACCCTACCAAGCTAAAAATACAAGATGGCAACATTAACTCTCATGAATATCTCAGAGAAGCCACACCCAAAGCATAAGAAGTATCCCTTTAATGCGATGGAAGTGGATAAATATGGGGAATTTTCCAACATTTTGGTAGATGTGGTGTACACAAAATTCATGAGAAGATACATCCATAAACCCATAGAAGAAATTGACCATACAAAATTTAAAAAAAATCATCGTTCATTACTTACCTCAAACCATAGCACTTATTAGCCACAATTCTATGAAGTAGGATGGAAAAGATTAGATATATGGAAGGATTACCTAGATTTATGCAATGAACATGATTGGTTAGGAATAATTTCAAGTAGGGTGCATGATGAATTTATTTACCTATAAAAACCCTACCGAATCATGAAAGAATCCATCCACGTCATCACAAGGTTATGGTAGGAGAAACACTAGCAAAGAAATCAATAAAGAATGATAGAGTAACCAAGTTGACTAGTGCTACACTTGATGGTTGTAGCTTGAGTGTAAAGGAAATTATAAACCCTACAGTGTGGTATGCCACAATGGGTATCACGTACAAAATTTACTATGCAAGCCGGCAAGACTCGGGCACAACAACCACCATACACACCACATATCAAATGATGGTGGAAGGGAAGGATTTTGACCTATGTGAAGTAGTGTGGGAGTAGTTAATGAAGAATATTTAGAAGATTAAGACTTCTCACTATAATTTCTAGTATGGTACATTACTCATCTACCTATTTTTCTATTTTCTCAATGAATTACCTACATTCAAATGGAAGGCATGGAAAACAAACTTAATAGTCATGGCACAAATAAAAAACCATACATGATAGTTCAAATTAAAAAAAACATATACGATCGCCTACTAAGGATTTTTCAAAAGCCTTCAACAAAAAATGAAGGCTAGAGAACGAATTCCTTATTAATTTGTGAAACAATACATAAACAACATAGCCTTGTTGGTGGAAAAGAACTATGCATACATGGAGGTGGTAGAACCAAAAACGTCTTGGATACCTATGCTTCCCTATGAAGTGACATAGTGGGAAGTAGATGCTTATGCAAAAAACATATTAATCAAACCAAATAACCCCAATGTGGAGAGATTTGGAACATAAAAGTAGATTATGGATAGTATACACAAGAAAAATGTAGAGGAAAAACTAGAAAAGAACAATGAACAACTATATAGACAATGGGGTAGCACATTGAAAGGGTCGATACAACCCTCTTCTTCCACACCACTCCCAAAAGAAACAACACTTGTAGCAAGAAGGTTAAGGAGACTACATGGATTTGTTAGTATATAGTCTGAAGGGCCTCCATCATCTTCACAAATGATATCCACTCTTGAGGTACAAGAGGTCTCAGAGACCCTAGTGTAAATGAGTACGTAGAAAGGGAAGAAAAAAAATGACCAAAAAAACCATTGAAAAGGAAAATAATTCAATTTTTTGAAGAGGAGGATGAAGAAGAAATTGAAGAAGTTCAAAAGCCTCCGCAGTAGAAGAAGAAGAGGGAGAAAACTGTTGAAATGTCACAATAAGAAATTTTGATACAAGAGAAATTGACAATCAATGTCAATACAACTACAAATGCCATGATTTATCATAGCATGCTACCACAAGTGCTTAATATGTATGAAGAACTAGATGAGGAGAAAAATGAAAGAATAATCAAATGCTTGGTCAAGTATACCAAAAAGTTCAACAAAATCTTAGAGGAAGTTATTTTAGGCTTCCCAGAACCAATAATTATTGCACTCAGGGAGAAAAGAGAAAAAATATAAAATAGGAAGAAGAAATTAGGGAGAAGGAAATACAAGATGTGGGGCCTAACCTAACTACAAAAAAGGAGAAACTAGCATAGGTTCAAGCAAAAGAGATTTATAAGAAATAATTATTAGATACCCTAATGGATGGAGAACAAATTAAAATAACAAAGATGCAAGAAGAAACCACCGAGCTCACAAAGAAGCTCAATGAATTCATATTTGAGGAGGAAATAACAACACAACAAAACTATCTCCACAAGATATTTTCCAACCAAGTGTGGGATATGATAAAGAACAAGAAGTAAAGACTATAGATATATCCACATCTACCTCCCACATATAATCAATCAAAGACTTCTTGGTCCAACATAAGTAGTTGTAACCTACACAACACCACAACTACTCCAGTTGTTAGTTGTGGGTTCCCAAGTGAACTTTTCAAACATCTCCACACTAAAAAAACTTCAATTTAGGGGACATATTTCATGCTACAACTAGAGAAGAAATATTACAACATGTGAAGAGTGCAGAGCAAATATAAGAGGTAGTGAACACATTGCATAGTAGAATACCACATATATAGAGGGACACTTACCTTCCCTTGTTTTAAAAACTCAAACAATTGATGGATAGCCTATAATTGGATCTGTAGTCACAAAAGGCTAGTATAAAACAAGAAGCTTAGCAGGAAATTTTGAAGAAAAGGAATATGAGGCAAAAAAGAAGTGTGCAGCAACACATTCTCAATTAGAGGTCCAGATAAATAACATCGACAAAATCATAATAGAATCCAATGTAATCTATCAATTTTGTCTTTAGTGGTCCAATATTACTAAGATTATTAAATATCATATCATTTAGTTGGAGGCCCAAATAGTACAAAGTGCTTCTACCTATGACCCCCTAAAATATATGGATGGCTCGATGAGAGCATAGAAAAAAAATCTACACACACAATTACAACAAGTTTAGGATCAAAGAGAGTTGATTAAGATGCAGATCAAATAATTAAGGGCAATAATAAGTATAAAATTTGTGCATTTAATATGAATTTTTGGGGAAGAAAAGAATGAAACACAAAAAATATAGATACTCAATAGTCTTGTGGAAGTAGAGGCAACACACATCAACATTCAAGGACACATCAAATTCCTACAACAAGAAAAGAAACACTAGGGAACTACACTTGCGCAGGCTAAAGGTTATCTATAAGATCATACTTCCCAAAAACTAAACATCATGTCTTTAGGATAAGACATCATTTAAAAATGGGGGATGATGTTAGCAGGGTCATAGAGTAGTGTCAAATCCTACAGCAAGCTATTGCATATGATCTATGAAACTTGAGCCCAACATAGGAGGTCAAGGTAAAGGTGTTTGATAAGGGTCGTGTCTCTCTAAGAGACAATATAGAAAGATACGTATGTAATAGATGTAAGAAGAGATAGGAGAAACACTAAGAATATAGGCAAAGCAAAAAATAAGACCTACCTTTTTATTTGATATAATATAATATATGCAAAGATATAAGGATTGATATAGATATGTATTATGAATGAATGTATGTTATTTTTTGATGTTAAGTAAATGAGGAATATATGTTAATATAGTTTTCATTTTGCAATTTCTCTTCTCTC
>VDFB02269483.1:43473-111300 GCA_007258455.2 Sequoia sempervirens
CTTGGTGAGTAGAAGTTTTTTGAAAGTATGAGGGGAAGAGGAAGATGCAGTGGAGAATAAATCAAATCCTATGAGTTTGATAACAAATAATAAAGTAACACCATTAGCTAGTCACATGTCATTTACTAATGAAATAACATCTCTAAGGATGAAAAGATGCTTTGGACAAACACAACCCCTAGACCAGGCTTCACCCATAATTCCATTAAAGCCAAAAGAATTTTTGGAAGAACAAACATCAGGATGAAAATGATGTTCAAGTAGTCTAGATGGAGGAATGAAGTCTGCTCCTTAAATGGTACCCTACAAAGTGATGCCCTTAAATGGTACTGCAAAACATATCCCACAAATAGAAAAGAATGGGATGTAGTAAAGAAATAATTTTTGGAAAACTTCAAATCCTCGGAACTACCTACTAGAGGGGTAAGTAAGCTAAGGGAAATGACACAAAAAAATATGAAACTATTACATAATTTTAAAAACGATTTAAAGAAGTAACAAGGAGATTAGAGAAACCCTTAACCAAAAAGAAAAAAAGAGTGGTTTATATCTGGAGTTACACTAGAGATTAGAATGGTCTTAGATGGGAGAAATTTCAATACATATTGAAAATTAATGACTTTGGCATGCCAGATAGAAAACCAACCATGGAGAAAAACTAAGAAAAGGAAAATAAAGAATTATAAATATTAAGGATTGAAGTTGAACAACTAAGACTAAGGCAAGAGATTATGGAAAAACAAGATACCGCTCCCCAACTACCCAACATATGGTGCACATATTATGCTAGAGAGAGACATCTATGAAATGAATGCCTAAAAGAAATAGGAGAAAATAAGGTAAATGTGCTAATATTAGATCTAAAACCAATACCTACAAAGATAAATCAATCTATTGTGGACTTTGTGGAGAAATGGATGAGAATACAATAGAAGATTTCCCATCTCAACTATTTAGACTAAGGGAGGAACAAGACCAATGGAACTACAATGATGAAATAGGAATGAAATATGTAAAAGGATTGGTATAAATACCACTATATCTACAAGACTATGGATATAGGGTACCAAAATGGTAGAACCAAAGAAATATAAACTTTGTACAAAACCAATAAAATTAGGGGCAATATGGTGATAGAGGCTAGTTAAGAGGAGATAGAGGCTGAGTAGAGGGATAAGGAGAAGGAAACACACCACCTTCTCTAACTGTGGAAAATAAGGCTACTTTGTTATCGAATGTTAGGGTGACAAGAAGAAACAATGTGGGTTTTGCAAAAGTACTAACCATGATATCTTCAATTGTGATAAAGCACAAATATATTATAAGAACACAACATTGTAGTCCAAAAGTGATGAACTACAAAACCTAAATTCATCAAGAGGATCAAGAATCTCGAGGAAAGTACCAAAAGAACCTAATCAAGCAACAAGGAGATTTCAAAAATTAGAATGAGTTGACTTTGAAACCACTGAGACTAGCAACTCAAAAGAAGAATACCAAGTCCACACAAAACCAAAACATAATATAAAAAAGCAACAATGGTCACTAGAAAGGGAACTAATACAACAAATGAAATATACACAACCTTCAGGAGGAAAAAATTACAAATGAAGAAGAATTTCGCCCAACTAAAAAACACCATGATCATATAGTGAAACAAACTAAGAAAATAATTAGAAATAAACAATGCAAAGAAGCAGAACAAAATAATTACTTTTTTGAAAAAGTTCTCATACTAAAGCAACCTATACAAATTTTAAAACATTCCAACCTCATATCAAAATTAAAACAATTATGTAAATATTGAAATATACATAAAACCGTTATGATTATTATTAGTATCAATTATAAGAAACTCAAAAATGTGATGGTAAATTTAGGAGCTGACATAAATATGATCCCTAAAAGGGTATGGTAATAATTAGGTAAACCAAAACATGAACATACACCCTATAATAGTATCTCGGCTTATGGTATCGGTATGAAAACTCTAGGGGCCTGGAGAAATGTAGAAGTGCTATGGGGGTAAAAAAAACCGTATACTTTGATGTAGTCAATATTAAGGATATTTTTTATTCATTCCATGCACTTCTGGACTAAGATGGTTTGTCAACACAAGTGGGATTGTAGACTCGAGGAAAGAAGAAATATATTTTGTAAATGAAGAAAAAATAGTCCACATTCCCCTAGGGAAAAATCAAGATGAATCTTATATAGAAAAATAAATGCGGAGGAATAAAACGACTCTAATAAAAAAATATTTATACAATATCAAAACTATCTACAAATGAAACTTCTCAAAAACCTAATTAAAAAGGAGAATTAGCAGTGGAGATTAGTCGTTACAGTACATATAGCACGAGGATGTTTTGTGTGCATGGATGCAAGAAGAATTAGAATTGCACTCCCAAATATTTATTGGATTTTGAAGAATATTCATGATAAGAAGAATGCCAAAGAGTACTTTGCATTCTACCATAAGTAAAGAAAATGTATCACGAGAAGTTTGTGGAAACGCAAGAGATCGTGATAAACATATACCCAAAAGATATTGTCAAATAAACCACATATCATATGAAATTTCTCACATCAAACTACCTAAGTATTTAGGGGTAGGGGGGCTGCTATCATACATTGCACAGATAGAACAAATTTTTGACACTAGGGAGCTAAGGCTTGATATATTACAATATGTGAATATGATCATGAACTAAGCTAAACATGATTGAATTACAATAATTAAACCAAGATTTGATTAATTAAGCCATGCTCCCAATGAAATTCTTGAAATATTAAGCTAGGAAACCATTAAAACAACAAAGACCAATGAAATGCTTAAAAGGAAACATAATTAATACATCAAACCTCATCCCATTGGGGGATTGGTTCTAGATCGATGTGGAATGTCAGCCCTTTCCCAATCCCTTGATTGAAACAAGCTTGAAGATGGATGCTCCAATGAAGAATTAATGGAAAATGGATGCAAGATTAGCTAAAATAGATGAAAATGGATGAAATGCTCATAAGGATTGCTATGAAAATGAGTATAATTCAGATGCTCTCAATGAATGTGAATAAATTGCTCAAGAAATGAAGGCTATTTATAGGAAATTTGAGTGAATCAATGGCCAAGATCAATTTGCTTAATCAATGGATGCAAATTAAGGAGAGGACTTGACATGGATCAAGAATTTAATCCATGAAGGAGATTGAAAGTTGACATGGATTGATGATTTTAATCAATGGTTCAAATTGATTTGAGGAAACACAAATCCTAAAATTTAGAAGGAATGTGCAAGATATTTCTATTTAAGAGGGAAATAGTTTGAATTTGAAATGGAGGAATATTTCATGGGAATATCCCTTTGCAAGTGGGAGAAATTGGATGGATGAAAGAAATTAGTCAATAATAATTAAAATATTATTTAATTGTACATGATGGAAGAATTTAGAAATTTAACTAAACAATTAGCCCATTTAATTAAAAAGGGGAATTAATGACATTTAATTAAATATTTCAAATTATTTAATCAAATGAGAAGACTTAGGGAATTTAATTAAATAATTCACATTATTTAATTAAATAAGATGAAAATTAGTATGAAAAGAGTGAATTAACCTAATAATGTTGATTATTTGATTAATAGAGGAAATTGGTGAATTTAAATAAATAATTATCATTATTTAATTAAATATTCAAAAAGGGTCAAATCAGGATAAAAATGGTGTCAATAATTGAATTCAGATGCACAATATCAATCAAGATGATTTTTAGTGTTTACATTTTTCCCCTCTTTGAAGCGAGGTATCTATTGCATTGGTTCAAAGAATGACGCTTTTCAGATGCTCCACTATGTCCCAATAGAAGGAATTATGCTGATATATTGCCCCCTCGAGAGATTGAACAAAAATTTTGATTTTTAGGTCGAGATTATGACAAGGATAGAAGAATAAGAAGAATGATATGGATGGAAATAGAAGAATGAGATGGATATTGATTAACCATTGTCTTTTAGATTGATTCAAAATTCATTTGAGAACTTATTAGATATGGCGACGAGAAAAATGATAATACTTGATTTAGGGATTGGGATACTTCATCATATCATTCCTTAGTTTTGATATAGCAAATAGACATGATGCATCAAAGTATTAAGAACCAGGATGGCGTTATATCTAATGCGATGGACTTTGACTCTGTAAGCATATAGGAGTATCCTTTTTCATACTTGACATACAGAAACCATGTTTGACCATGTAAAATAATAAGCCATCAAAGTAATGAGACTTAACACACAAAAGGTATGAAGAACCTAATATGTCCTAGCCATTGTTTTACTTGAGACTACCATGCACATGCAAGATAAGTATTCGCTGAGGTTGTACTACAAGAACATCCAACAAGCACAAAAAATGAAAGTAATGATCAATGCCCATGGATTCATTTCTCCCTAAATCGTTTTGATAGACATCATCGAGAGGTAATTGGAATGGTTCAACAAGAT
Organism: Sequoia sempervirens; assembly: GCA_007258455.2. NCBI lineage: Eukaryota > Viridiplantae > Streptophyta > Pinopsida > Cupressales > Cupressaceae > Sequoia > Sequoia sempervirens. The sequence goes on from VDFB02269483.1 coordinate 47,979, forward strand.
AAATCATAAGAAAAAATCAAAATGAACAAATAAACAATGTTATTCATATCTCTTGCAAAAGTAACCTAACTAAGATGATTTTCGATGATGATGCCATTGTAGGAAGGATGCATCCTAGGACATGTTCATTAGTTGTTTTGACTAAGACAAATTGTTTGTTAGGTCGTTGATACAAATGTTAACCGACTTATTTACTCATGATCAAGACTTTAGATTTTTTAAATTTAGGTTTACACTTTACTGTTTGCCACACTTGCTTCTACTTGTTTTACCAAAGGTTGATGATGACGATCAATTTATTATGGATGGAAGTTTATTGTGGGTGAAGTTGAAATGGGATGGGTGGTTTTAGAATTTTTGGAATATTTCATTTTTTTGACATTTTTTGCAATGTTTTGAGGTTATTTTTGGATGTTTTGGGAGTATGTGAATTTTTAGGTTTTTAGTTTATTTGAGTTAGTTTTGCATTTATTGAATGTTTTACGAATGTTTTGGTTTCAAATTTTTCAAATGTTTTTGTGTTTTTTAAGATTTAGACCAAGACCTAAGGGGAAATTGACCTAGCTCCTTGAGGGCTCATCGATGATGGTCTTGCCTATGTTATACACGCAGAGATGATGTAGTTTGACCGACTCTGACCAGTAATTTTTTATTGATTAGATATGAACATTGATGGATTGTTAGTTTATTGTGACAGACTCCTAAAGGACTGACCTAATGCCTTGGGGGCTCATCGATGATGGCCTTGCCTACGTTCAAGCTCAAAGACAACATAGTTCGATGAGGTGTTTTGACTTTTTGACTTTTTAGACTTGTTTAGGGATTTTGATGTGATTCATATGTTTTTTTATTTTTGAGATGTTTTGAATGTTTTTAGATTTTGAATTTACAAATTTTCAGATGCTTAGTGTGAGTTCTTTGCAGATTTTCAAGACGATGCAGGTTGTCAGGACGATGAAGTGCTACCTAATTATAGAGAGGATTGTTGTATTGATGTACTTCCTTGAAGATTAATACAAACATTGGATCTCTTTGGGTGTTGATTTTTTCCCCGCAAGGGTTTCTCCACATATATCTTGTGTCACTTGTGTTGATGACATGGTATTGCAAATTTTTCTTTCATTTTTACAATTTTCAATCATTTAATCATTTTATGGTAATCTTGTAAACACAATTTCAAATTTGTAATCACTTTGAGAAGTTCATATTGCTGCAAGTTATACCTTTATTTCCAACATTCTCTGACTATCATCAAGTCAAAATAAGGGAAGAGGAATAGCCCAAAACTACATTTTCCTTTAAAATGGGGCTCCTAAATGTATACAGTGATGTCATTTGGTCTAAAGAATGCACCTATGGTATTCAGTAGAATCATGATAAATGCATTCAAGGATTTTATATTACTTTTTGGAGGTATATTTGGATGACTACACCGTGTATGGATTGGTCAAAGATCATGTGCATATAATTAGGATGATGTTAAATAGGTGGAAAAGTATGTAAATAACATTGAACTTAAATAAATGTATGTTTGTGGTATCCTATGGAACATTATTGGGGCACATAATATGTAAAGAAGGCTTGATGGTAGACCCCATGAAATTCACATTGATTATGACACTACCACCTCCCAAAACTGCTCTAGAAGTTAAAACCTTCTAGGATATTACCGGTTATCACCAAAAAATCATAAGAGGCTATGTTGGTATCGGCGCACCCTTGGATGAATTTTTAGAAAAGAAATTAAGTAAGAACATTAAATGGAATGGAGATTGTAAAATCACATTTCATACACTAAAATAGAATCCTATCTTAATTTTTTTGGATTGGAGCATACCATTCTGTGCATGTGGATGCATTTGGGATAGCAAAAAGAGCAGTACTAGCTCAACCCAAAGGAAAACAAGATCATCCCATTGCATTTTCCAACAAAAAATTATCAAAAATAGAGTAATTATACCACAATAGAGTGAGAAGCATTAACCATGGTCTATGCATTACAAATTTTCATACAAATTACTCATTGTCTACACCCTTTACCTTCTTCACAAACCATGAACCACTGAAATATCTCTTAAAAAGGACTATCATAGAATTCCAAATATGTATATGTCTACTCTTGTTCCAAGAGTTTGACTTTAAAATAATGGTAAAACCCAAAAACAATAACCAAGGTCTTGACTATTTGTTTCAAATAGAAACAAGAGAAGAACCGAAGGATCAACTAGAGGATCTCCCTAGAAAATATTTATTTAGGGTAAATGCAATATTGGAGTAATTACATGATATTGATATACTATTGTAAACTGACAAATTCCTTAAAGACATTTCACTATAGGATAAACAATCACTAGTGTGGGAGCCCATGCCTTACACATTGATAAGAGAGTTACATTATTTAGGAAAGATGTAAGTATGAGAATAGTTATATATGAACATGAGAGGAAATCAAGCTTAATGGAAGCACATGAGGGCATAGCCAGAGGAAATAATTGCAATGAAACTACAACAAAAAGAGTCAAATTAACTGGGCTTTCATGGCCAACTCATTATAGGGATGCTAAGAACTACACAAAGAGTTGTGATATATGTCAAAGGATAGGAAAACCTATCGCAAAAGAAGAAATACCCCTAAAATTGGTACTAACAAAAATTCCCCTTAAAAATGGGTGATAGACTTTATCGGTCCAATTGGTCCTCTTGCAAATAATTTAAAAGAAAGATTCAAAATAATAGGGGTGGAATATCTAAAAAAGTGGCCAAAAGTAGAACCTACAAGGGATTATACCACAAAGACTGTTGCAAGGTTCTTATATGAAAATATAATCACTAGATATGGATGTCCTTTAAGTATCATGAGTGATTAGGGTAAGCACTTCATAAATAAAATGATTACCGAACTATTACAAACTTTATGATTACACATAATAAGAGCTCACCCTATCATCCCCAAGAAAATGGGACAAGCGAAGCTTTAAATGTTAGAACATAATTAACTAAAATGTGTGATGGGAATATATCAGATTGGAACATAAAAGTACATGTGGTACTTTGGGCTTGTACTACACATCTTATAAAAGAACTAGTAAGTTCACACCATTTCAACTATTCTATGAGACTAATGCTACAGTTCCCATGAAATTTATAATTCCTAATCTATGTACTTCACTTACCTTGTGGTTGGATGATGATGATTCTTTAGCACAAAGGATAGAATAATTAGATAAATTAGATGAAAATAGGCTTATAGCCATATATAATTCATAGTTAGAATGTAAAAGACAAAAATCATGGCATGATGGAAACCTTCAGCTTAAAAATTTCAAAGTAGGTGATTTAGTCCTCTTATATGATAAAAAGTTCAAAAATCAAGGAAAACTTAAAGTAGGGTGGTTAGGACCTTACTACATACATGAGATTGTGGAATCTAGAGCAGTAAGACTAAGAAAACTAGAAAAAGATCATATAATAATAGGCTGTGTGAATGGAGCAAGACTTAAGAATTATCACCAACTAGGAGGATGAATAACATTAAGAGAAATATTAATATTTTGAACATTGTGCATTATAAAAAAAAAAATTAAACCATTAAGAGTTGAGGTCATAAACGGCTAGAAAATCCCACAAAACTTAATAGGAAAAAGCAATTAATGACCAAATGGATAATCCTAAACCTACTTAAGACCTAGCTCATTCATTATATCTTTAATTTTCACTCTAACACTCTAGCTAATCAATAACTAAGCTCTACAAATTACAAACCCTACCAAGCTAAAAATACAAGATGGCAACATTAACTCTCATGAATATCTCAGAGAAGCCACACCCAAAGCATAAGAAGTATCCCTTTAATGCGATGGAAGTGGATAAATATGGGGAATTTTCCAACATTTTGGTAGATGTGGTGTACACAAAATTCATGAGAAGATACATCCATAAACCCATAGAAGAAATTGACCATACAAAATTTAAAAAAAATCATCGTTCATTACTTACCTCAAACCATAGCACTTATTAGCCACAATTCTATGAAGTAGGATGGAAAAGATTAGATATATGGAAGGATTACCTAGATTTATGCAATGAACATGATTGGTTAGGAATAATTTCAAGTAGGGTGCATGATGAATTTATTTACCTATAAAAACCCTACCGAATCATGAAAGAATCCATCCACGTCATCACAAGGTTATGGTAGGAGAAACACTAGCAAAGAAATCAATAAAGAATGATAGAGTAACCAAGTTGACTAGTGCTACACTTGATGGTTGTAGCTTGAGTGTAAAGGAAATTATAAACCCTACAGTGTGGTATGCCACAATGGGTATCACGTACAAAATTTACTATGCAAGCCGGCAAGACTCGGGCACAACAACCACCATACACACCACATATCAAATGATGGTGGAAGGGAAGGATTTTGACCTATGTGAAGTAGTGTGGGAGTAGTTAATGAAGAATATTTAGAAGATTAAGACTTCTCACTATAATTTCTAGTATGGTACATTACTCATCTACCTATTTTTCTATTTTCTCAATGAATTACCTACATTCAAATGGAAGGCATGGAAAACAAACTTAATAGTCATGGCACAAATAAAAAACCATACATGATAGTTCAAATTAAAAAAAACATATACGATCGCCTACTAAGGATTTTTCAAAAGCCTTCAACAAAAAATGAAGGCTAGAGAACGAATTCCTTATTAATTTGTGAAACAATACATAAACAACATAGCCTTGTTGGTGGAAAAGAACTATGCATACATGGAGGTGGTAGAACCAAAAACGTCTTGGATACCTATGCTTCCCTATGAAGTGACATAGTGGGAAGTAGATGCTTATGCAAAAAACATATTAATCAAACCAAATAACCCCAATGTGGAGAGATTTGGAACATAAAAGTAGATTATGGATAGTATACACAAGAAAAATGTAGAGGAAAAACTAGAAAAGAACAATGAACAACTATATAGACAATGGGGTAGCACATTGAAAGGGTCGATACAACCCTCTTCTTCCACACCACTCCCAAAAGAAACAACACTTGTAGCAAGAAGGTTAAGGAGACTACATGGATTTGTTAGTATATAGTCTGAAGGGCCTCCATCATCTTCACAAATGATATCCACTCTTGAGGTACAAGAGGTCTCAGAGACCCTAGTGTAAATGAGTACGTAGAAAGGGAAGAAAAAAAATGACCAAAAAAACCATTGAAAAGGAAAATAATTCAATTTTTTGAAGAGGAGGATGAAGAAGAAATTGAAGAAGTTCAAAAGCCTCCGCAGTAGAAGAAGAAGAGGGAGAAAACTGTTGAAATGTCACAATAAGAAATTTTGATACAAGAGAAATTGACAATCAATGTCAATACAACTACAAATGCCATGATTTATCATAGCATGCTACCACAAGTGCTTAATATGTATGAAGAACTAGATGAGGAGAAAAATGAAAGAATAATCAAATGCTTGGTCAAGTATACCAAAAAGTTCAACAAAATCTTAGAGGAAGTTATTTTAGGCTTCCCAGAACCAATAATTATTGCACTCAGGGAGAAAAGAGAAAAAATATAAAATAGGAAGAAGAAATTAGGGAGAAGGAAATACAAGATGTGGGGCCTAACCTAACTACAAAAAAGGAGAAACTAGCATAGGTTCAAGCAAAAGAGATTTATAAGAAATAATTATTAGATACCCTAATGGATGGAGAACAAATTAAAATAACAAAGATGCAAGAAGAAACCACCGAGCTCACAAAGAAGCTCAATGAATTCATATTTGAGGAGGAAATAACAACACAACAAAACTATCTCCACAAGATATTTTCCAACCAAGTGTGGGATATGATAAAGAACAAGAAGTAAAGACTATAGATATATCCACATCTACCTCCCACATATAATCAATCAAAGACTTCTTGGTCCAACATAAGTAGTTGTAACCTACACAACACCACAACTACTCCAGTTGTTAGTTGTGGGTTCCCAAGTGAACTTTTCAAACATCTCCACACTAAAAAAACTTCAATTTAGGGGACATATTTCATGCTACAACTAGAGAAGAAATATTACAACATGTGAAGAGTGCAGAGCAAATATAAGAGGTAGTGAACACATTGCATAGTAGAATACCACATATATAGAGGGACACTTACCTTCCCTTGTTTTAAAAACTCAAACAATTGATGGATAGCCTATAATTGGATCTGTAGTCACAAAAGGCTAGTATAAAACAAGAAGCTTAGCAGGAAATTTTGAAGAAAAGGAATATGAGGCAAAAAAGAAGTGTGCAGCAACACATTCTCAATTAGAGGTCCAGATAAATAACATCGACAAAATCATAATAGAATCCAATGTAATCTATCAATTTTGTCTTTAGTGGTCCAATATTACTAAGATTATTAAATATCATATCATTTAGTTGGAGGCCCAAATAGTACAAAGTGCTTCTACCTATGACCCCCTAAAATATATGGATGGCTCGATGAGAGCATAGAAAAAAAATCTACACACACAATTACAACAAGTTTAGGATCAAAGAGAGTTGATTAAGATGCAGATCAAATAATTAAGGGCAATAATAAGTATAAAATTTGTGCATTTAATATGAATTTTTGGGGAAGAAAAGAATGAAACACAAAAAATATAGATACTCAATAGTCTTGTGGAAGTAGAGGCAACACACATCAACATTCAAGGACACATCAAATTCCTACAACAAGAAAAGAAACACTAGGGAACTACACTTGCGCAGGCTAAAGGTTATCTATAAGATCATACTTCCCAAAAACTAAACATCATGTCTTTAGGATAAGACATCATTTAAAAATGGGGGATGATGTTAGCAGGGTCATAGAGTAGTGTCAAATCCTACAGCAAGCTATTGCATATGATCTATGAAACTTGAGCCCAACATAGGAGGTCAAGGTAAAGGTGTTTGATAAGGGTCGTGTCTCTCTAAGAGACAATATAGAAAGATACGTATGTAATAGATGTAAGAAGAGATAGGAGAAACACTAAGAATATAGGCAAAGCAAAAAATAAGACCTACCTTTTTATTTGATATAATATAATATATGCAAAGATATAAGGATTGATATAGATATGTATTATGAATGAATGTATGTTATTTTTTGATGTTAAGTAAATGAGGAATATATGTTAATATAGTTTTCATTTTGCAATTTCTCTTCTCTCTCACTGTATCCTCTGGGGTATAAACTGACTACATAAGAGATATTAGGGTTCAAATCTCTGGATTGTGTTTCCCTCTTTCTCTTGTCAACACCAACCAATAGTTGAGGTTTCCAAAGGGTATTCAATTGAGAAATATTCTTAGTTATGTCTATTTTATTGATGTCCATCGTGATGCCTCAATTTTTTAGCAATAGAGAGCTCAAGGGGGAAGGGGGAGACTTAGTGATTTCACCTTTATAATGGAGGCATTCTCAATCAAAAGTTTGGAGAAGGTAAAGGAGACACCATCAACATTCTTGAAAGAATCCTTGAAGATACAATTATTCATTTATTTCTAGAGGCACCAAACCCAAAAAGGCGAGGTATGAGTCCAAAGTTCATGTATAAAAGGGTGGGAGGAAGGGGGGAACCAACAATCAATAAATGAAGACATGCTCTCATTCATGACCCAACAAAAATAATATTTTATGCATGCACTTTTCCCAAATAGGTTTAGCAATTCACAGTGAAAAACACATGGGATACCATTTCCTCCATCATGTGGAAAAGAACACATTTTTTGGGGAGGAGAAAACATCTCTTTTGGAGATTTTCTTGAGTCAAGATTTTGTTGTGGGGAGCAGTCCACCAGTAAAAAAGAAAAAATAAAGAAAAAATAAAATAAAATTTGTTGTTAACTTCCAATTCCATTTTTATCCCAAAATATGTTTTTGTTAGGGGGGTCTAGCAACACACCATAAGAAAACTTGACATTGAAACAACCTTTACTGTTTGGGGCCTAGAGAAGGCTATCCTCTTTGTGGAAGATAGGAATTTGAATTTCTTCTAGCAACTTTTAAAGATCTCTAGCTATCATATAAATTCCTTCTAGTTGGGGGAAACATTCCAATAAATCTTTCTGTTAGTTAAGTATTTCATTCTTATATATATAATCATTGACTAGTAGGCCAAAAATGTGACTAGAATTGGTTGTTAGTCTACTAAAGGTTTAGTGAGATCATAGAGGTTGTTGTATCAACCAAATATCCCCCAAAAACCTAATAGTTTTGCTATTTCCAATTTTTCACCTGGTCACTTTTAGAAGTAAACTCCTAGACTTAAGAACATATTTCTAGATCACAAACCTTTTGGGATACCCACCTCAGAAATGAACTTATTCTTTAAGTACTTACCCAATTACTTGGCCCTCATTAACCATCCCTATTCCTTGTTATCTTTGATTAGGCTCCAACCCACTCTATTTAGTAAGGCCTTTTTTGTTAATTATATTTTTTTAATCCCCAAGCCACTGTGTAGTTTTGGAAGAAAAATCTTATCCTAGTTGATAAGAGAAAATATTCTCTTTTCTTCAGCCCCAATCCATAGATTTTTTGGATTTGTTCAAATTTCTTTGCCAAGTACTTAGGAATTTTGAATAGGAGAGAAAGCAAATAGGAATGTCTTGCAAAGAAGTTTTGAGTAATTGGAATTTTCCCACATGGGAAAGAAGTTTACCTTTCCATCCAACTATTTTCCCTTGAATCCTCTCCAAGACCAAGCTCCAATAAGCTAGAGTAACTTATTTAATTGTTAGATGCAGACCAAGATAAGTAGTGAGGAGTTGAGCATCAATGCACCCTAATATCGTTATGATTTTTTTTTTAAGCTCCAAGGAGATGTTGAAGAAGTAAATATGGATTTTCTCAAAATTAATACATTGACCTATAACAACAACATAATCTTCTAGGAATTATTTTCATGTTATCACCTCCAAGATAAAAGGATATCCAAAAAGGATTGTATCATCCACAAATTGTTATTTGATACATTTAAGCTCCCCTATTCTATTCATAGTCATAATATTTCTCCTAATTACTTCCTCCATTAGAATGAATAGGTAAGGGGATAAGGGGTCCCCCTGCCCGATAATTCTACTAATACTGAAAAAACCTTAAGGAATGCCATTGATGAAAACTGAGAATTTGGTAGTTGTAATACACTTACAGATTAGACTAATAATATTATTTTGAAAATAAAACTTCTCAAGAACCGTAAATATAAAGTTTCAAGAGACCACACCATTAGCTTTAGAAATGCCAAGTTTGAAATTCATTCCTTGTGTGTTACTCCTATCCATGGAGTGAATAATTTCATGAGTAGTCAATGTAACATATAGGATTTGTTGTTTTTGTTGTTTCTTACCACCTATTGTTCTTATCATGATGTACTAATTGCTCAGGTCAGGGTCCTTTTCCCTACTTAATCAATCAAAAACACATAGAATTTTTCTTCCTAGTACAAAACCCTTTTGACAATGAGAAATACACTTATCAAGTCAGGGTTGAATCCTAGACACCAAATGTTTGGAAAATGCCTTGTAGGTTGTGTTACAAAGGCTAATGGGTATGAAATTAGCCACAAAATTAGGGTCAACAATCTTGGAGACCAAGGAAATAAAAGTGTTGTTGATTTGTTTAGGCACCTTCCCAGTTTTAACAAAGTCTCTAGTAGCATCAGTAACATCTTTCCCAATGATATCCTATAAATATTGAAAAAAAGGCAACGAGAAAGCCATTTAGGCTTGAGGATTTAAAATAACCCATGGAGAATATTACAACTTTGAATTCTTCCACCATAATAAGATGAGTGATGGAGATATTATCTTCATGGGTGAGTAATGATAAGATGCAATTCAACTGATTCTCAACAAGAGTTGGGGGGAAAAAATGAGAAGAAAGTAGGGACTCAAAATACTTGGTAGCAAGCTAGCCCACTTAGTCATTAGAAGTCACCTGAATACCTCTTTCATCAATAAGTTTGGAAGTTGTATTCTCCCTCTTTTAACCACTAAATTATGTACTTTTGTTTCCAGAATATCTCCTCTTTCCTCATAAGAAGTTTCTAGTCTTTGGATAGGTTATTCTCCAAAAGAGAGGTCTCCATAGAAGTATCCCCACTTTCCATAGTTTTTTAACATCATGCAACTTAGAAGAAACGACTTTGTTTTGCTCAAAGACATTGCCAAAAGAAAAAAAATTCTTGTGCTTAACTTTATTTTTATTATGCTTAATTTATGGGTTAATCTAAACATAAAAAAACCCTTGGATTGGGGTATTCTACCAGGAGACAATATAATTTATAAATTCTAGGTGAGAAGTTCACATTATCTTATACCTGAAAGGATAGGGCCCTTTGAAGACTATTTCATCCTAGTTAAGGAGCAAGGGGTTATGATCAGAGCAAGTTCTAGGAAGGGAAGAAAGCTTGATATAGTTAACTATGTCCCAATTTGAAGAAATGATAAATCTATCCAACTTCAACTGGATAAGGTGCTCTCCCAATATTTTATTAGTCTAGGTAAAAAGTTTACCATGGAGATAAATATACATCAAACCAACAACAATTAGAAAATCTGCAAAGTCTATCATACAATTCAAATAATCCATAATTCTCCCCAACTTTTTAGAAGGATATAGGGGGTATTAAAATATCTAATCACCATCCAATAAGTTTCTTTGTTAGTATTAACCAAGAAAGAAATAGCCTCCAAACCTCTTTTCTTACATTTCTCAAATTTGGTGCATAAATGTTTAGCATAATCCACTCTCTATCAACAGAACATAACTTAAATTCTAGACTATTTCTTGAGTGACCAAAGTATAAACCACAATAATTGATCAGATTCCACATTGTAACAATCCCTCTAGATGCCCCTTGGGTTTCACTAATGAATAAATATGTATTTTTCCAAATATTTTTGGCGACAATTCTAAAGTTTTCTTTGGACATTTTGACTTCTTGTAGGAGAAGAATGCCATTCTTGTTGTCAAAGATTCACTTTTGATTGCAAACATCTTTTGAGGACTGTTGAGTCCCCTAATATTCCATGACAAAATACTCATTTATGGTTTTTATTGGAAGATACTTCTAGGGTAGCTTACCTTCCATTAGCAATTTCATGAGTTGCCTCCCTTTGTTTGGTTTCCCACTGAGAAGGCCTCCTAACCTTAACATCCACCCCTACAACAAAAAATTTCTTAGTAGGGCATTTTTCTTTACATTTAGCTATAGTCTAGCCATATTGGTTAGTATGAGGATCCTCCTTCACAACATCCTTGTTGTTATGATTAAAGGGACTATTTATATTGTCCTTCTCAAGATTTCCATTATCAACTCTCTTTTTTGTGTTTTCCAAATGGGAATTGTATTATGGATTCAATGGAAGAGGGGAAGCCCCTTTTACCATTTTCTCTAAATTTTATTGGTCCATCTTGGGGGGGAGATCCCCATCCTCCCTATTTTCAATGATAAAGAACTAATATCAATCTTAGGGACCATGCTCTCCACCATGAAATTCTACTAGAGAAGAGACACCTCAAGAATGGTTGATTGACTGTCCATTTATGAATCAACCTCTTGATTATAATTTTTATCTAAATCTACAACAACATAATCCGAACATATTTTATTAGGAGAAGGATCCCAAGGTAAATTTTTGTCCCCCAAGGATCCATGAGGCGAACAGACAATATTAAAAATATCCTTTCGAATGAGGTAATCCTCTGAGCTATCAACCCAATCTTTATGCTTCTCAATCGATTACATACCTTGTTGATTTTTCCCTTTACTGGTCGAGCATTAAGTTATAACATGACTAGTCTTTCGATATTTTTGGTAGATCACTTTTAAATTTTCATGTTGAATAGGTTGAGTCAATCTCCCAAACTTAGACTCAATAGTTATGGAGGTTGGAAGATTCTTTAAAACTTCAACTATAACACAAAATCTAGCAAAAACTAACCTTGTCTTTTATTTTTTAACCTTATCTATTATGACAACGTGCCCAAAGGAATTACCAATCCAAGTAAATGTTTCCTTGTCCTATAGCTCCAACATGAGGCCCAAAAGGCGAACCCAAAATGAAGTAGTTTTGTTCATATTTTCCTTTGGGTCAAATCACAACCTCCAACAACAAAGAGAAAGAGATTTTTTCCCATAAATCCAAGGTCCACTAGTAAGGATGCAAAGGATATCATCCCATTCCATAAATTTAAAGAGGAACATATCTCTCACCATAGCGCAAACATAGATGCTTCCCTTTAGCTATTATTTGGTTGAGACCCATTTCCTAACTAGGTCAATATTGGGTTGCAAGGAGAAGAAATTTCCTACCAATATGTTTTCCATGGAGGAAATAATTATATTGATGGTAGAGTATAGAAGCTTAATATTAGTTCCTTCCTCCAACACCAACAAATTTGGGTCATCATTCCCAAGAAAATTTTCCCTACAGTCACCACCCACAAGGGCATGCTTCTAGGCCGTAGGCCCACTAATAAATAAAGTGGCTTCATAGATTAATTGGTTGATTTTGAGTTTAATAACCAAATCCCTAGTAGTGTAGTTAAAGTTGAGTTTGTTCCTTAGAATAATTTTTTGTTAAATATTTGATAAAAAAATGACTTGTTAGTAAAGTGTCTTCATAGATTGATTGGTTTATTTTGAGTTTGATAGACAAAGCCTTGGTATCATTGTTGAAGTTTTGTTCCTTAGAATAATTATATTTTAAATATTGATTACCAAGTGATTTCTTAGTGGAACAACTTCAAAGATTAATTAGCTAATTTATGATGGCTGAAAGTATAGTTGATATTAAAACCATGAACTCTTATAAATGTCCAACTATGAATTAGGCTAGAGAGGAAGTAATAAACTACATGGGAAAAATACAAGGTAGAATTTGGTTAAGTTTGAGATTGACTTATTTTTATTTTAAAGATTTTATTTTAAAATAGCTTTGCTAAGCTTGAATTTGAAGAAATATTGTCTCATATTGTACTTGTTTGTAGTTCTTCAAAATCAATATAATCATTCTTTTATAATGTGATGAGACTGATATCTCTCAATGTATTTTGAAAGATATATTTACTAGTTTTGATTAGGGTAAACACTTTTGACCGAAGCTACGAACCAGAAATAGGTTTTGAAAGGGCCCCAAAATATTTTACAACAAGATCAACAAGGAACATGGAACAATGAAAGAAAAAGAAAAGAGCCTAAACAAGACCCCCAAAAAAGACAACATGCTACAAATCCAATGAAACCAAAGAAATGGGACACCAAACCAATAGTCAAGATGGTTTAAAACCAAATCTAACCTCTTTCCTCATCTTGGAGTGCTATTTGAATAATGAAGAAGCCTCATAATGATTTTTTCACACCCAAACACCTAGCTTGGAGCATAACTTGATGCTACATGGAAAAATCTTATCAATTTCAACACAAACACAAAATCTAGCAAAGATGAATGTATTTAAGATAATACTATTTACTATTATATTTTTAATTTAATATTTGTAGATTGTGGAGTTGGCCATTGGATGACTTGGAATATTTTGGAATGATCTATTCCTCCATATGCATGTACATGGTGGTGGTTTTGGAGTTATATTTTTTGGATTCTTGGATTTCCTAACAACCCCTTCTTCCTTTTAGATGGTAGTGCTTGTATGGTTTAGATTGATGTTGACTATATGTGGGTTTTATAGATGTTATGTTCAAAATATATGATTATTCTTATCTATGATATTTAACTATTTTGGTGTTTTTCAGACTTTTGGGTCTTCTAGATGATAAGTGGTTTCAGACTTGCATGCATATTTTTGACATGGATGGCTTTGTGAGTTTACCATATTTATCAAAAAATTGAGGTTATGTATATCTATGAAGAGACTATTTTTTAGATTATGAATCCCATGTAATGTTTTTGGATGCAAAATAGTTGAATATTTGCATGGATCCCTTGTGCATGGTTTGAGGAGGTTGGTTGTAGCCTTCTTGGTCTAGAGGCATTGGTATGTGCTTGTTCACTTAAAATTCTATTTATTCTTGATGGGTTCCTAAGTTGATGTTGTCTTAAGTTATAGGTTTATGGAAAATTAAATCTAGGTTTGATCTATTGTTTGAATCAAGAAGAATCTACATTATTCTCTATTTTTCTTATTATTTATGTAGTGTTGAGTTTTCTTGGTGGATCCATGTTGTGTTGCTTTCAAATATATGGGTTGTGCATTTTAGTGGGTTTTTTATACCCACATATCTTTGCAATGTTAATGGTGTCTTATTGTAATAGGGTTTAATTGTAGACTGTTTACATGCCATGATTTTGTAGATTTATGTTTGGCGGTTCTCTTGGTCGTCATATTTCATTGGTAGAATGTATCAATAAGACAATGATATAAAGTATATATGACTCATGTTGTGGTACTTTAGAATGTGTAAGATTACTTTTTCACTTGTATCTGTATCTTTTTAGAACCTATAGTAGTTATCTTATTAGCTTGGATGTCTTGGTTCTACTTCATCCTCTAAAAGGAACTCTAGATTATTACTTAACTTATCATGGTACTATCTATGTGGGTAGAGTGTTGAGTGTAAAAGTATTTTTAGATACAAATTCAGTTAGAGATATTGATAATCAAAGGTCAACAAATGCTTATGTTTTCATTCTATTTAGAGGAGAAATGAATTGGATGAGTGAAGAAAAGTAAGCAATTACCTTATCCACTACTAAAGTAGAATATATGGCGACAACATATGCTTCTAAGTAAGTGGTGTGGTTGAAGAGCCTTTGCAAGTCAATAATTTTTAAATAGTCACAAGAAGATAAGTGTGATAGCAAATAGCACCATGTAGTATCTTCTACAACACATCCAAGAAATATCTCAAGGAAGATAGTTGTGAATCTCTATGTATCCACATACATATATGTATTTAATAATTGTAGGAGAGATAGAATACACATAGAATACAAGAATATAATAGAGGTAAGAGGGAGAAGCTACCTAAAACATAGAAAAATGTAAGTGTGGGTGGATGTGAGTATGTGAGGGTTTAAACACACTTACACCTTATCTATTTTCATTAGAAAAAGAGATCTCCCAAGGATAGGATTGACTTGCAAACTTGAGGTGAGTCAACTCTATTAGGAGGATCTTCTATTTCATTATGACACAAATTAACTGAAATGCACTTTGTGGAGATAAAAATAAAATACTTAAAACTCAATTATGTGTTGCAAAACTTGAAATGTAGAAATTAAGGATAGCACAAACAAAAACAATAATTTATTGGTAGATCTGGGAAGTGAAGAACGTGGAAAACTTACCCAAAAAAATGGGTTCTGAGTTTCCAATAAGGACTCATTCGCCCAAGGACGAATGGGTCTTTGTACAATGTTTTTTCTTAGTTTCAAGGGTCCTCTGGTGCAAGATTTGAGCTTTTTTTTACCCCAGGATTCACTGTTGGAAAGTCGAAAATAAATTCGAGATCTGAGTTTTTGTGGCTTGACAAAAATGTTGACAACTTTGCAAAATTTCTTTTTTGATCGAATTTCAATCCTTCTTCACTTGCAAATTTGCACACACAAAGAGACGAAAAAATGTTTGTTTTTGGGTGAATAGGGGTTTGTCTTGGTCAAACCACGGTTTGGTAATTAAACCTTGATTTAATGAAATAATGACAAATGAAAGGAATTTGATGAATGAAAAAATTCTATTTCACAACTCACCAAACCCTTAATGGTTTCCCTTAGAGGACTGAAGTCTAACACATTTTTCTAAGGAGCTTGATCTTGCTTGAATTGGCTTGAATTATTGCTTTATTTTATGCTTGAATGCTTGAAACCTACATCATAATGTTAGCTCCAAAACATAATATGAAAACACATGAATCTTGTCATGATGATATGATCTTGATTTGATGTTATAGATGACTGATAAATATTCTCTCCAACACTCTTGATAATAATATTTTCTCTTGTGAAGGTTTCCTTAATGCTAGATAATGTTGATTAGGTTTAAATTTGATAAAAATACTATGTATTTATAGATGTTTATCTAATTTACTGAAAATTAGATTCCAAAAGTTGACATTTGAAACTTGAATTTAAATCATTAAAATGCCACCAAAAACATATTAAAAATTAAGACCTAGGACTTAAGGAGGACCCATGGGTCTTGGGACCTAAATCTAGGACACATAATTTCCAAGATGTTTAAATTAATGATGGAAATTGTTTAATATAAGTTTCTCTTTCAAAAAAGAGGAATAATAAGGTTTTGAAATGCATAATTTGGTTAATTAGAAGCTTAATTAAGTCCAATTAATTAAGGGACCCAAACATAGTGTGAAAATGTAAAGGATTACATTTTTCTACACTACATTTAGCCCCCACTTTAGTGATATTATGAGCTTACATTCAAACTCAACCTAAAGTAGACAAATATACGTCAAGAGGGGTCCAAGTGCACAAATGTCGATGGGATAGGATGACAAGGATCAAGGGGGTTGCACAATCCCCAATGGAAAACCAACATAAGCACAAAGGGACACACAAATATGCATGATATGAAGCAACAAGACAAGATACATAATCATACAATATCAAAATTGATGTGAAAAGAAAAAATATGGATGGACTAGCAAGTTGTATTGTTCCATGTTCATTAATTATTCTCATAAGGATGTAAAATCACTTATGAAACACATGGATCTATATGCAAGAAAGTTGTGTTATGCTAGGTGGACATGAAAAATACACTCACAAGGACTAGTGCAGTCCGATATACACTAGGTAATCCTAAAGGAGTGAGAAACACACACTAGGTCTACAAGGTGTGAATCTACAAAACAAGTGGTGATGGGAAAGTCATGCCAGGTCTACAGGCTCCCATACGTCAACCATACCAAACGTTATACTCCCTGATAACTTTGATAAGGCACCACAAATGATTAATATACTATGCTAATGCTACACTAAATTCAACCTTTGTGAACAAAGTGAAGCAAGAAATGTTAGAATGTTAATGCCAAAATGAAATAATGTTAATAAAATATTTCCAAAGTAAATGGTCACAATTCCTAGGAGATGTATGTTGTCATCACTCAGAAGGAAAAATGCAAACAACGATCAGGGGACAATATTCCCCCACTTAAAATGTCAACATACTTGCTATGTTGGTATTTCAAGTAGAAAGAGAGGAAGGGGGATCCTTGAAAAGAATGAACACCTCCTAAAAACTAGTTATCCTTGCCCCTCAAGCATAGAGACAAAGACAACCGCCAAGGAATATCTTAGCAGGAGTGTTGCAAAGTTGTTCTACAAGGTCATATTCTTTACCACTACACTATGAGATATTAGGTGTGGGTGGGAGATATGGTTAAGGAAATAGAATGGATGTTGGATTTTTTCTTGGTTGTGTGTTATTCCTAGTGTTTTGATTAAAGGGAAAGACAGGTTTTGAAGGGACCTAAAACCCTTTACAACTTAAGATACAAAATGATGCTAAGAAAAATATTCAAAAGACCACCAACAATAACCCAACAACCAAAAAACACAAATGAGCGGGTGCTTAACTAAAAGTAAGAAAAAATACCACCATCAACACCCAACAGCTACACAACAACAAAACAACCAAAAAGAGACCAACCCCCAGCAAGAAACATAAAGCAAGAAAGAAAAGACCACACACTAATTTAAGCCACCCAAAGTGTTGGCGACCTCAATCTATTGGTTCTTGTGCCTCTCAACCATGTCCAACAACTCTTTCTTCTTGGAATCAAAAGCTTTCTTCCAATCAACCGACCCTCTACTAATAGGACCTTTGTCGTCATCCTTAGCAGCCTTTTTTCCCTTTCCCTTGGCCACATGCTCTTTCTCCATAAGCTCAGAGAAGTAAACCTGATCCTCCCTGAGCTTGTTAATTTTCTTGAACATGACTTCCAGGGAGTTTGCATTGTTCTTGACTGAGATATGGCACGCCTGCATTAACTTCTTGATGTCTGTATTTATGCCTAAAACCTTGCAATCCAAAGCCGCCAATCTATCCTCACACAGAGAATTAAATTCATGATAAGAACCCTCAAGGTCCACCATTCTATCTATAAGAATGTCTGGCACAAAACCTTTCGAAAAATTCTTCATATTTTCTTTTAAGCCTCTGATTTTAATATTGATTTTATTGAACTCCTGAAGAGTCCACTTACCCAATTTAAAGATACTAGTGGCCCCAACCCTAGCCATATTGAGTAAATTAAACATGGAAGTAGCATCATTGTCAAGGTAAGAAAAGTCCTCAGAAAGAGGATTTACCTTCAAAGGCTTCTGTTTGGCTTTTCTCTTCTCTGCATTCTCCTCATCCAGACCCCTAATTTCCTCATCCTGTTCCTCCTTGGGCAGGTCCTACATGGGAGAATCCTCAATGGCCACCGTCTTTTCACCAGCATCCTTTTCCTCACTAGCCATGCTAGGGTCCTTGGTCGGAACCTCAAAAGCCTTGTTCTTTAAATTGGAAATTCTCTTCGACATCCTCCTCAGTTTATCAACCAAACCCTCAACATTACCCTATGTCCCCACCTCTGAACCACCACTAACAACAACTTTACCAATAGCCACCTCTACAGACTTGGGAGAAGAATCGCTTGACCCCACCTCTATGTCCTCACTCTCAGAAAGGGCCAGCTGCTTAGGAAGCCTATTACACTTAGCACTAGCCACCTTCCTCTTCTTTGAAGATGTAGCCACAACTGCAAGGGAAGCATCCTCCTCATCCTCATTCCATTCCTCCTCCTCTTCCAAAGGGAACTCTGAGCCCGACGACCCAAATAGATCACTAACAACTTTTTCCTTGCCCTTGATGGCCAGATTTGGAATGAGAGCCTTGATGTGCTCCATAATAAGAAGGATAAGCCCTTCATGGAGGACAGGGGCCCTCCTATTCTTTAGATGCACGTATACCGAGACCTCTAAAGAAGATAACAGGAAAAAAGGAAACAAAATGAATAAACCATGTCAAAAATGGTTGAGGAGCGTGAAATGGTGACCAAGAATAGCCCTAAACCTCCCTTCCAAGGTCACGTAATGTATCAGGATCTCCGCAAAACTCACCCAGATTTTCTTGAGAGAAGTTCTCTCATAACCCCAACTCTCCAGTTTGATTAACTGCTTCCTCTCATCATCTTTGAAAAATTGAACCATCGCTTCTTTGTTGCTTTTTTTATCTTTAAAAAACTTCCTACCCACAATCGAAATTCCTATGATAGTGGCAATCAAGTCCTCATTGACCTCCACTTCCATACCTTTAATCTTTAACTTACGATTATGCAAGAAAGAGACAAACTGCGCCAAGGAATTATTGTCATGCCTGTGCAATCTCTCCAAGAATGGAGTGAAATTCCCATGGCTCAAAATACTCCAAAGTTTCTTCTTTCTTTGAATGTCACCAAAAGAGTGTAGCTCGATTCGACTCCTATCGTCACCCATTGCAACTGACACAAAATTCATAGGACCCTTGCAAAAACAACTCAACTGAAGACCAGAGAGCCGAAAACTGTCCACAAAGAATGCAAACTAAAGGAAAGTACTAGGCCATAAATGTCTCAACACCTCATCCCACACCATCATTCCTTAATAAACTCCTAGATTTCTCAAGAAGGATTGATCCTTCCTCCCATGAACGAAATTCATTTAGGCTAATAGCCTCGTTAGCAAAAAAATCTGCCAAAAAAGTTTCCTTCTCGGTAAACATGAGAGACTCGGGTCTCATCACAAGATTTCAACATAATTATCGTATCCTTGATAAGATGGTCAATGTTCCAGCTCATAGGATGGGTGCCACATAGATAATTTATGGTTTTCATGGAATCGCCTTCCACCCAAAGTTTGGAATACCCTTTGTTGATGGCATACTTAACACTTATGAACACAGTCTCCGCCTTTGTGCAATGATTGTTTTGAGTACCCAATGGGAGTGCCACCGCACCAAGGAGTTTGCCAACATCATTTCTTAACACCCCCCACATCTAGCAGGTCCAGGATTCCCCTTCGCTGCCCAATCAAAGCTAACCTTAACCCATCCCAAAGGAGGAGGCTTCCATCTAGTGTTCAATCTAGAAATTGAGCTTGGCTTGGAATTCACAATGGGAATTGAACTTATCTTCCAGTTAGAGGTCACCAACATCTCATAACCAACTAGGAAAGTTGACAAGACACAACGAGGAGAATCATAATGAATTAGAGGAAAATTCTCAAGAATGGCTCAACAAATCTTGATAAAAAGACTATCAACCTTAAGCTTGGTCTCCCAAAAAATCCTATTATTTCTCTCTTTCCATAATCTCCAAGCAATGTGCAGAGCCATGAGATCCCACAACCATCTCAAAATGGAAGAGGACGAGGAGCAAGACCATTGGTCGAAAAACTTACCAAGAGAATTCGGAAAAGCCCAACCAATGTCCCAGAGTCTAAGAAATTTACTCTAGAGAGAAAAAGAGTAATCACATTCAAGGAAAATATGATAGGCATCCTCGCTGCTAGCTTCACACAAAACACATCTACTCAGAATTGCAAACCCCCTCTTACAAAGGTTGTCTTGCATAAGAACTTTACCTTGCATCAGCAACTAGAAGAAAACATTGATTTTCGAAATCAACTTCGTATTCCACAGCTTCCCCCAAAAAGGAGGAGAAGGGGGTTCTTCCAAAGAGCTTAAGAGAGTAGATGCGACAAAAAAATTGCCACTAGAACAAGGGGCCTAGATGACTCTATCCGATCTCGGGAAAGAGGCGATCTGGGCCTTACATAAGAAATCCTTCAGAACCTTTAGAGATAGGTCCCATAATTCAAAATTCTTCCACTCCCCATCAACAAAGTAATCAGCCACCTTAGCCCCAAAGAGACACTTACACAAGGGGACAATAGGGGGTGCCCAAGGAAGACGAATAAGAGGGCAGGCCCCACACCAGAGATCTTCCTAGAACAAAATCTTAGAACCATCACCCAACATCCATTTAACACTTCTAGCAATAAGGTCTCTGCAAAGCATGATATTCCTCCAAAAGCATGAACCAAAGGGAATCTCCTCAGAAGATAGCAAGTTCTAGGGTCTCTCCAGACCATACAGGTACTTGTTACCTGCCAAACAGGTCCACCTAGCATCACCATTCAGGAGCCTCAAAACATTCTTTGACAAAAGATCCTTATTAAAGGACTTAAGATTTTTGATACCCAAACCTCCCCACTTCTTCGGTCTGCAAACCAAATCCCAGGCCACAATGGGGATTCTATCTTTAGAATCAACCCCCAACCACAAAAATCTTCTCATAATTTGTTCCACCTTATCCTCAAACTTAACAGGGACTCTCAAGAGACTCATAGCATATAGGAGCAAGTTTTGAAGAATGGAAGAAATAAGCTAAATTTTACCTGCCTAATTGAGGAGTGCGCCTTTCCAGCCAGCTAACTTCCTACTAAATTTATCTAGCAATCCCAACCAAAAGGAATCTAAAATCTTGGAGATACACAAACGGAGCCCAAGATAAGAATACAGGAACTCACCTTTGTTGCACGATAGGATTCTAGCAAGC
The DNA here is from genome assembly GCA_007258455.2 of Sequoia sempervirens. Classification (NCBI taxonomy): domain Eukaryota; kingdom Viridiplantae; phylum Streptophyta; class Pinopsida; order Cupressales; family Cupressaceae; genus Sequoia; species Sequoia sempervirens. The sequence goes on from VDFB02269483.1 coordinate 69,577, forward strand.
TTATCCTACAGAGCTTCATGAGTGTTAAGGAAGAATATCTGACTCTTAGGAAGATTGAACCTTTGACCAGAATCCTTCTCATAGTCTACCAACAACCACTTAATAGCTCTAACCTCCTTAATAGAGGATGAACCCATCATAATAGTATCATCGACGAATTGTTTGTGAGTAATTGGGTCACATGTGGAGGACGGAGAAAGACCCATCAGAACCCTTGCCTGAAGCACCTTTTGAATATTATGACCCAAAGCCTTCACCATCAGGATGAAAAGAAGTGGTGAGATGGGGTCACCCTGCCTCAGCCCACACAAACTCTTTGAAGAATGGAGAAGGAGAACCATTCACCAAGACAAAAAATGAGGGAGAAGATATAAGTTTCTTAATCAATTGGAGGAACTTCTTACAAAAACCAAACCAATTTTGAACATTTGCAAGAAAGCTCCAGCTCACTCTATCATAAGCTTTGAGAAGGTCTGAATTCATAAAGAAACTAGGCTTTTTAGAAACATTAATGGAATGAGAAAGCTCATGAACCGTAACAATAGAATCAAGGATCTGATGACCCTTGACAAAACCACTCTAGTGCTTAGAAATCAGTAACAACAAGCACTTTTGCAGTCTAGTAGCAAGCACTTTCGAGAGAATTTTGTAAAAAGAATTGCAAAGGCTGATTGGGAAAAACTCACCAAATGACTTAGCATTCGAAGATTTAGGAATCAAAACAATGAAAGTCGCATTAAGTTCTTTAAGGAGATTTCTTGAGCCAAAAAATTAATAATATCTTCAGAGACAATTTCCCAACATGACTGGAAGAACAAAAAAGGAAAACCGTCAGGGCCAAGGGCCTTATTTCCTTCAAAAGAGAAAACCGCCTCTTTGACTTCTAAGGCCGAAGGAATAGCTATCAACTCCTTGTTCAAATTCTCTGTCACCATTCTAGGAATAACTTCCAAAAAATCATCCACACTCCTTTGATCCCAGACCAAATCGTCCTTCAAGAGCTTCTAAAAAAACCTCACTGCTGCTCTTCTAATTTCCTCCTTGTCTTCCAACAACAAACCATCAGCTCTAATAGAGGAAATACGATTAGAAGACTTGTTCCTAAGAGCCGTGAGATGAAAAAACTTAGAGTTAAGATCTCCAGACTTCAGCCATATAGCCCGAGACCTTTGCCTCCAAAATTCTTCCTCCTTGGTGACAATATCATGCAGTTGTGCAAGAAGACTATCCTCTAACAATTGAGGCTCCTTTGAAAGGCCCTTTGATTGGATGAAATGCTGGATCTCATCCAACTTCTTAAGAATAGATCTTTAGAGTCAAAGATGTGTCCAAACGACTCTTTATTCCATTTCTTGAGATTCCTCCTAACAAAACTTAGCTTCTTGGAAACTTTGAACATCGTACAACCATCAACGTTAACTTGCCACCAATTCCTAATACAACCCATAAGCCAAGGGTCTCTTAACCACATAGCTTCAAACCTGAAAGGAAATCTCTTCCTATTTCCAAGCCTGTCTACCACAAAAGATATGGGGAAGTGATCTGACCCACATCTTGTAATGGATGATAAAGAACAATCAAAGTCCACAATCCAAGAAGCTGAGGTCAGGGCTCGATCTAATCTCACTTGAATACTGTCCATCCCAACCTGCCAATTGGACCAAGTAAAGTTGGCCCCAGAAAACTTAACATCAACAAGAGCATTGTCTTCAATAAACATCCTTAAATCAAACCTACTATCAAGATTAGCTTGAGACCCACCCACCTTCTCATGATCATACAAAGGAGTATTAAAATCCCCCATAACAAGCCAGGGGAGCTCCAAAAAGCTCAACCTAAGACTCCCAAGGTCATCCCAAAGCTTTTTCCTGGACCTCTTTAAATTAGGCACATACACATTAGAGATAACCCAAGAATAAGAATCCCTAATCCAAACAAACTTAGTCTCAACATGGTTGAAACCAGCAGCAATCAGGACACCATTCAACAACTTATCATTCCAAAAAGTGGCCACTCCACCCGAAGCTCCATCAGAGCTAACTCCATGGAACCCATAGTCTTTAAAGAACATACTCTTCAACGTCTCCAACTTTTCAATCTGCATTTTCGTCTCTTGAATCAACAAGATGTTCGGTTTATGATCTTAGACAAGATTCTTCAGGAGTTTCTATTTATGTAGGTTATTCAACCCCCTGATATTCCATGAGATAATATTCATTTGCAAGAAGAGGGGGTGCTCTTTGAGCACATATCAAAGAGGTTTTTTTGGACCCCCTCAGCAATATCCCTTTTGCATTCTTTTTCCCTGCTCTTTTGTAAAGTAGGTTTGCCCTGACCCCTAGACTTAGATCCACAATCCACCTTTTTTCTTCTTGTAATGATGCCCTTATGAGGCTGAGGGGGGGGAAGAATAAGATTTCTTCTTCTGGCCACACTCCTAGGTGAAACCCTCTTCATCTTTACTCACAGTGTCAGCCACAACAAGAGCTCCTTCGCCAACTATTGGCTCTGAACTATCCAGGAGAGGAGACGGAAAAACAACAACTAGCTCCACCACAGTCATCCTTCAAGAACACACAGTCTCAAGAACATGGTCCACATCCTGAGAAAAAGAAAGATCAACATCCCCTTCCCTAGGTTTCTCTAGAGCCTTTTCAACCTCAACAGGAGGAACAAGATGAATTTCAGTATTCCCCTCACCCTCCATACCATTACCAGTAGCAGAGTCACCTTGATTCTCCTTTGGTTCCTTTATCTTCCATACCTTATTCTACTTAATAGCCTTAGGAGGGACACCAGGCACAGGGAAATCCTTAGCCCAGTGTCTCATCTTTTCACATTTGAAGCAAGAAAAAGGGAGGTTTTCAAAGACAATCTGCTTCTTCCAAGATGCTACCTTAGATTTTAAGAAGAAGAACTCAGGTAGCACAACATCCCGGTCAATCATAACACAAAACCTGGATGCAACTAACCGCTTCCTAGAATGACTGGCTTCATCAATAGAAATAATCCTTCCAAAAGAATTTGCAATTGCCTTGAAAACTTCTTCATCCCAGTATTCCAACGGCAGATTCAAAAGCTTGAACCACACATGAGCAGAATTAGAGAAACATTTGGACAGGTCCATCCCAGGTTCCCAAGGAGAAAGAACCATAGAGAAGCACCCAAATGACCAAGGCCCTTGCGCAAACACATTTCTTAGGTCTTCACCATAGGAGAAGGCAAAGGAAAAGAATCCTTTCGCCATAGCTGCAACTTCAACCTAGCCTTTTAGCGCCCACTTCTTACGCACCTCCTCAATATTAGGCTGAGGACCTAACACCTTACCCACCAGGGAGAAATCCATCTTCGCAATATTCTTCTTAATAAGAGAATTCAGGACAGAAAAGGAGAAAACACCTTCCTCGTTAGAAGAAGACACTGACTCATAAGCAATGCCTTTTCCTTTAAGTTTTGAGGAAAAAAGGTCAAACCATTTCTTACCCTGCAGGGAAGACTTTCCTACCATCTAATTTTCATCCATCGAAACATGCTCAATCTAGGGAATACTCGGATTAACTACATGGGATTCCCCTAATGGGACCTAGTCTTCAACACTAGTCACCATCTTATCCTCTTGGAACTTAGGAATTGACTCCTCTGAAGGGCAACCATGACAAGACACCTTGAGTGTCTCATCCGCACACTTCTCCTTTGAACGTGTTGCTTTGACCATGTTTTCGCCACACGACCCGTCCTTCCCAAATTATCCACCAAGGGAAAAAATCTTATCTGCATCGCATGATCCCACCTTGCCATTTGTTGAATGAGAAAAACCAAAGTCTATATCCTGCCCGAACTGCCATGCTCTAGGAATCCCAGGGCTTGAGTTCAATTTCAAATTGCTCAAGCCTGCCACTGAACCAATCTTCTCATAATTGGAAACTTCACCAATAGTTTCCTTTCATAATTAAGATATTATAAGAAATTCCTAGTGTTATGTGTATAAGAAATGGTATTATAACTCGGTTGCTACAAAACATTGTTACTACAATGTTGCCTGGTAAATTTTAAGATATCACCTAGAATCTAAGCAACTTATTTTTAGGTGGTCCTAGGATAAGCACATGTTTTTTTTGGACTTGTGGTTGTTGTGAGGGTGGATAGAGGATAAGTTGAGGCTTAGGAGGTCCAAGGATTAGAGGACTCTTGGGAGGTCCAAAAAGAGTTTTTGGAGGTCCTATAATCAAGGGAGATCTAATGTTCATAACCTCAACAAATTTATCCTCATTTTGATGATCTTCTAGCAAGGGGGAGTCTAATTTCACCTTATCATCTTCATATTAGGAAGCCATATTAATATTGTTTGAAATACATGTATCAATGATATCATCCTCTTCCACCATGATATATTCCCTAGTAGGATAGTTTTTAGGAGAGGAACAAACAAGATTTTTAGGACATTCAATGGTTGGATCTTCTAAGATAACTTCATCACAAGTAGGGTAGGTATCAAGAGAAGAAAAAATTTGATTTTATTGCTTATCAATGATTGCATCCTCTTGTTCAACAATATCTTCCCAAGTGGGAGAAGCATTAGGAGAGGGAGAAACAAGATTCTCATGAATCTCAATGATTGGATCTTCTAACACCAAAATATCTTCTTCACAAATAGGAGAGATATTAGTGTTGGGATATGGTGTTGTACACCATTGCATAATTTGATATACTATAATGTTGTAATTAAATAATTATTTAGTTGTGATGCACCTAGGTGGTGTTGTTAATCACACTAGGTAATTATTTGGAGACCACTTTATGTTGTATTGTAACATTGTATTATTATTTAATGTGTGGGAGACATGTGTTAATAATTTAATATTGGGAAAATATTAAATAAATTGAAAACTTAGTACCCAATATTAAATAAGGGATTAGTGGTTTTGTGTTCACATGGTTTTATCTTACGACTTGGTTGTATTTGTGTGAGCTTGAGTCTATAAAATCAAGCACATGTTTAGTGGTTAAGGTTGGTTGGGTGAGTGGGCTATCATTATTGAGTCTTTTTAAGGAGTGAATATGTGAAGCATGGCATAGGATGTGTGGATTCATTCTTGGACACATGAAGATGCATTGAGAGTCTTGATGCTTTAGAGGTATTCATTGTGTAGACACCTAAAATTTCCCTAGCCTATGAACTAGCATTATCATCTAATATCATTGCATTTCGCATCAATTGCATCAAAAACCCTAAATTCCTCTATTAACTGAATAATACGACATTATTTAATTCATTCAAATTTTCACCATTTTTGACAAATTAAATAAATTTCATATATTTAATAAAGTCCTAAAACCCTTATTTCTGTTATTAATTGAATAATATGACATTATTTAATTAATTTGCATTTTATCATTTTGACCAATTAAATAAATTACATTTATTTAATAAAGTCCTAATCTAACTTTAATTCATCCTGATTAGTTAATACCAATTATTTAATTATGTCACTAAATCACTTTTTTCCCCTAAGTCGATTGAATTATTAAAACATAATAATTTAATTAACTCACTTTCCCTCCAAATTTGAATAATTTGAATTAACTATTCAAACCATCATCAAAAATCAAATCAAACTAATGCAACTTTGTTTACAAAAGTCAAACTTGATTTGCACGTTCAAATCCAAAAAGGAATAATTAATTAAATCAATTAATCTAACATTCTCAACCACTTTCCTGATTGAGAAAATTACAAATCACTAATTGATTGATCTATTTCCTATCAGAGCAATCTATTTCCTGACAGAGCAATCTATTTCCCAACTGATCAATCTATTCCTCAATCACACTAATCATATAATCTATTTTGCATAGATTATTCCCATCTAAATCCTCTCAACATCTTTTGACCGTCAATTGAGATATTCTACTATGCAATCCTGAGCATTCATTCCAAATCACAATTTCTATATAACAAACCTCTTTCCTCACAAAAAAGGATTAGAGAATCAATATAGTTTATGCAATGAAGTGATGCCAAGATCTTAATCAACATTGACAAAGCTTCAACACATCTTCGATCAAATACACACACAAATTTTCCAAAGCTCTCACATGCACAATGGAGGCTTCATATTGAATTGAACAATCCAACATACGTCAATACAAATACACTTCGGCACAGGATGGTAAGATTGTATTGTTTTGAGTTCATGTTTATTGTTTTCTTACAATAACATTCTTGAATTCATTAGCTTTATAGTTTCATTTCGTGAGTGAATGGGAATAGATCTAGATTCTTGTTTTGATTAGATTAGTTTCTATTTCATTGCAATTATCTTGTTTACACTCATAGATTTCCCCCTCACACATTTTGGCACACCCGGTGGGACCTCGGTCCTTAACACTTACAATTTTACAGCTACATTTGAAGTTACAGGTCTCAGAGGCGCTCTGGAAAAATCCTCATGCATTGTTCTAGAAAATTTTTGTAGTTGCTTTCATGGTTTTGGCACTTTTGACAGAGGGCACTTTTGATTATTTCCAATGCTTTTGCTCTCTAACAGAGGGCACTTTTTCTTGTTTTTCCTGCACTTTTGCCCTATTAATCTATTTTTGGCATCCACATGTTAAAATTTGATTTTTAATGCTAAAAAATGTCTGATTTGAATGTGTGATAGGTATTAATGTCATTTATGCAGGGTTTGAAGAAGTATAATTAATGGTTATCCCAAAAACAACTGACGCATTTGTTACAGGGAAGACGAACGGTCGAAAAAGCTTTAATTTTCAAAGCTTTGTAAAGTTAGAAATCTTTCATTTGGTGCCTAAAAAGAACAACACAAATTAAAAACTTTCGATTTAGTGCTCTATAATGAATATTTTAAGCTTTTTAAGTTATGAAATCTTTCATTTAGTGATTAAAAAGAACAACACAAGCAAAAAACTTTCAATTTAGTGTTCTAAAATGAATCTTTTAAGCTTTTTAAGTTAGGAAATCTTTCATTTGGTGCCTAAAAAGAACAACACAAACAAAATGCTTTCAATTTAGTGCTCTAAAATGAATCTTTTCCAAGCTTTCTAAGTTAGAAATTTTTAGATTAGTGCATAAAAAGAACAACACAAACAAATAATTCAATTGGTGCTCTAAATTTATTTTTAAGCTTTCAAATTGATACTTGGAATGTTTGATTTTCTTTTTGTTGACCAAACGATTTCCTTTTGTTGACACACACTCAAATTCATTTTGTTGTTGACCATGTAAGACCAGAATCTAGAAAACAATTAGTTTTAGGCTTAAAAATGAACAAATTAGTTTTTGGCATGCACCTTTGCTATCCCATTGATTGATATCCAGAACACTTCATATTGGTGCAATTAAAAAATGGAAATTGTTATGGTTTTCACATTTTATTTTGGGGATAACACTGCTCGAGGTGCTTAAAAAGAATCCAACTACAATGAATTGTATTTCATGTATTTCATGTTTGGAAAACTAGGTGACTATCCTCTCTCCTTGCACCCTTTTGGTGATCTTGGGTGACGAAAACCATCTTGAGTTTTGCACTTTTTACTTCAAAGCATACCTTTTTAGAGGGTCTACCTTTTGAGACAATCTCGTGTTGGAGAACTCAAAGGCGACCCAAGCAGTACTCTATTTTGGTCTGCTATATAAATTATTGTGGGTGTGAGGAAAGTTCATCACCCATTAGATGTTGTTGTTCTATACCGACGAATGTCTCCCCTAGTATTCGTGTGATACGTTAAAACCCACAAGGACTGGGATGCCTCTTAATTGAGTGAATTGTCACATGAATAGACATCCAAAAATAATAATCCCAAAATGTGACTAAGAGCCAAATGTTTGTAGAAGCTACCCCTTTTATCCAAATCATACTATGAAGTGGTGCATCAGAATTTACTTCCGAGAAGTTACTTACCAAGTCTGACTTATGGTTAAGTGTACAAAGCCTCTCCATTCGTTGCATGTAAAATCATTCCTTCGAGGCATGAGGTAAGCCCACCTAGGAAGAAGTGCCTATCCCTAGGGTGTACTTTGTTTTCATAGAAAATTGCCAAATCTATTCAAAACATCAAACATTGTGCTTGAATTTAAAATAAACATATAAAAAAAAACACTAAACATGATCGTTGAATCACAAACCCTTTGACTTAGTGTATGCTTTTAAAAGAAGCCCTATATTTGCACTCCTTAAGGATCTCCTTAAATGTTACTGAATATTCAAGCTTTAAGTTCAAACTACATTGGCTCAAAGTAAACGTTGGAAACTATGGCTTGGGTATCATGATTTCACAACTTAAATCCATAGACATACAAGTCACATAAGTACATGCTTTTTGAGTCAGTCAAAAATTGTTATATCACTTGCCACATCCAAAAATAGATCAAAACATTCAAAAAATGCAAGAAAAACATCAATGTTGCTGCAAAATATTAAAATTAAAAGACAAGTTTGAACAGAGGCCGCTTCTACTACTGTTTCTAGTGCATTTAACCAAGACTTGGTCGCACTTTCCAGAAAAAGCTCACTTTTTCTCTCTGTCCCATGAACTCCACTAATGAAAATTTGTTGCATTTGAAAAAACCAATGCACTTGTTGCAAAATTAGCCGCACTTGATACTTTTATGCTTCACTTGACAAATATTTTCCAACACACTTGCCAAAAAAATGCTCGCACTTGCCATAATAGCTCGCTTTTGACTGAGTAATTCACCACATTGGATAAATACATACAGAGGTCGCACTTGACATTTCTACTCGCACTTGCTTCTCAAAATCTAGTGCACTTGAAAAATTTCAGGTCGTAGTTGATAAAACTGGTTGCTCTTGCTCACAACTTGTCACTTTTGTTCAAAAATCCATCGCTTCCACTCTATCTTGCTGAAAATTAGAAAGATGATCCGAAGCTGCTTACAGGATCCTTGTTAGAAAAAATTACTTGGAAATCCAGATAGGTCATATAGTCCTTCATCCACCCTCAACATTCCATCCTAATTTTAGAAATCAGAATCAAAACAAACAAACCTGGATTATTCCCTCGCCCACACTACTAAGATACCAACTATTACTTGAACCTCAAGGCTAGTTCAAGTAAGTTTTTCCACAACATATCCTCTAGAAGAACAAGTGAGATATCAATACAGGCCTTTCAACATTTTGAGTTCCAAGAATAGTGTCACCCCAAAACAACACTCAAACCATAGGGTCTTGAGCTTCATAAAAACCATATCAAAACATCCACACTTTCACCTTATGACCATTTGGCGACCAGTTGCTCTGGTTCAACAACCGAACCTTACAACACCCATCCTACAACCAAGTCTCACACACATTAAAGGTGAACAAACTAATATCATTAGCATTTTAAGAAGTTTCATATTTGAGAAGAATGAAATACCAAACCAGTGGAGAAATGCAACAAACATACTAGATATAGAGGAAGAGAAAGTAGACCTAGCAGCCGCAAGACTTGTGTTACCACCTCCTGCATGGCAGGAGGTATCCATCCTTCATGATCTTTGGAAAGAGAAAAATCCTTAAGCAGAAATCCATATTTCAACTTTCAAAGAACCATCCTAGTCTAAAGTTTTCCAATGGGCACATCCTAAAAACTTACCGCAACCATGACACCTAACTAAGACATTTTTATTTACACTTTTCAATGGGAAAACTAGACTTGAATAATCAATAGAAAATACCAAAAAAAAGCAATTTAATTTTCCTTAAAACTAAAAAATCCAAAAGAAAAAACAAAAGTATTCTTTTTCCATAGTTAGGAGTCACGAAAACGTTCACAAAATCTTGGTAGTTATTTATGACAACTACGAGATCACAACATAGAAGGAACATGGAAATAAACAAAAACAACACCAGTATACCACCAACAAACACCACACATGATGAATGTGGCCCATGGGGCTATAGGCCAAGTGATCTTGAAACACCTCAAAAGAGACCCACGTACAAAGAAACATTTATTGAGGAAGAGATCAACCACAAACAACAAGAAGTGATGGAACAATCAAACTAGAATACAAAGGACATAGGCCATAGAAGAGTTGAATAATAAGGAAGAAATAAATGATGAACTATTTGAACATTCCAACAACCCTAAGGTGCTCAAATTGATGGACAAACTATTGAAAAAGGACCCAAATTCTTACTTCTTCAAATTAGCACAAAGCGGTGCCAAATTTCCAGTAGAATTTAATGTGGAAGCTCTCAAATACCCTAACCTTATTCCCCTAGGGGATAACTCAATTGTGAGACAAATATCCGAACCCATGGAGATTCCAAACATGCCACCAGTATTTTCACAAAATAATGGTCAACCTGTGGGAAACCCATTGTATAGAAAACCAACTCAAATCGAACAAGCAACAATGGCCCAGTAGTATCAAGGAGGTCCATTCCAATACGTACCACAAAGCAACGACCCATCAATAGGGCAATATGGACCTCAAAAAAAGTCATATATTGACCCTTCCCAAAATGTATCAAATCAACAAGGGAAATTTTCACAATAGTACCAATAACCAGGTGTGCCACAGGGTACCCTTTCAAATCAACAAGGTGGGTCATACAGTCCCCTTCCTAGTCCACAGTACCAACAACCAGGTGTGCCATAGGGTACCCTTTTAAATCAACAAGGTGGGTCATACAGTCCCCTTCCTAGTCCATGGTACCAATAGCCAAATGTGCCACAAGTTACCCTATCAAATCAACAAGGTGGGTCATGTGGTCCCCTTCTTAGTCAATAGTACCAACAACCAGGTGTGCCATAGGGTACCCTTTCAAATCAACAAGGTGGGTCATACGGTTCCCTTCCTAATCAACAGTACCAACAATAAGGTGTACCATAGGGTACCCTTCTCAATTTGTCCCATCAACAAGGTAACTCGCCAATGCACCATCAAGGAAACCTTCAGTATATTTCATCCCAACAACAAGGTGTGCCATAGGGAACCCTTCCCCAATCGTCCCATCAATAAGGTAACCCACCAATGCACCATCAGGGAAACCTTCAGCAAACATGTAGGTAGGAAAACAAAAAAATACATACTCTGCAAGAAATATGTCCATTCCTATTTGATCATTCCATCACTATGCTACCTTTTCCAAAACTTTGAAATACCCAAGTTCGACAAGTACAAAGGAAGAGGAGATCCAGTGGAGCACGTACAGGATTTTTCAGTATCATGTATAGAAGTACAAAATAATGACTCTTACCTCATGAGGCTCTTTCCACGTAGCCTTACCGGTCATGCTATGGAGTGGTTTTCTCACCTATTACCAGGAATTAAAACCTTCAACAAACTATCTATAAAATTTATAAGTCACTTTTCATTCAACATAGAGCAAGATGTCACCATCACAAATTTATCCAACATTAAACAAATTCAAGGAGAGAACTTCACCTCTTACCTACAGAGATGGAGGCACAAAGCTAGTCAATGCAAATGGCCCCTTCCTGATAAGGAATTGGTAGATATCTTCATCTCAAATGTCCTACTCAAGATCAACTACCAACTCAGTATGTTATGTCCCACAAAATTTGAAGAAACTATTGAAAAGGGATTACATATTGAGAGAGCCCTCATAGCAAGGGGAGTCCTTAAACTAAACAACTTGAAAGAGAATCCCTCTAGTTCAAATGACAAACCTAATATTTGGGCCAAGAACAAGAACGTTACAAATGATGGAGTATTTGATGCTAGAGCACTATGGAATGGACAAAACACACCTCAAAACAAACCTCAAGTAGCACAAACCAGCTATATTCCAAATAATGCACAAAATAACCAACTTACCTATCCCAAGAACAATCAACCAGTCAACCAAAAAATGAATCGAGGTCAAAAGAGGCAATACGATCAACCAAGAAGGAAATTCACCCCTTTGGGAGAGACTTTAGAGGTAATCATGCACAAACTAGTACAAAAAGACCTTATCAAAATCAATGATAGTCCAACTTATGGTGAAAAAAACTTTAATCTCCCTTGGTATAATGACTACAAACGATGTGAGTTCCACAAAATCAAGGGTCACACAATGAACAAATGCATAGAACTCAAAAATCTCATCCAAGACCTTATTGATAAAAAAAATAGCTATTGAAGACAACATTCAAGGTTCAACCACTATGGAAAACATTGAAAAAATATCAAAAGTTGAAAACAAAGATCAAGAGCCATCTACCAATGACAAAACCAACAATATCTCTACCTCAGATGTTGCAGATAATGATCAAAATCCATCTATCGATAATAACGTTGACAATATCTCAAAGTTGAAAACAAAGATCAAGAGCCATCTACCAATGACAACACCAACAATATCTCTACCTCAAATGTTGTAGATAATGATCAAAATCCATCTATCGATGACAACACCAACAATATATCTACCTCAAATGTTGCAAACAAATATCAAGAGCCATCTACCAATGACAAAATCGAAAATATCTCCAACTCAAATGTTGCAGATAATGATCAAGAGCCATCTATCGATGATAACATTAAAAATATCCCAAAAGTTGAAAACAACGATCAAGAGCTATCTATCATTGATCACATTGTTAATATCTCTACACCATCCAATGAGTAAGAGGACATACATCAAGAATTTAATCCCAAGCATGATCAAAATCAATCACCCAATTCTAGCAATGATTCAGTCCAAGACATATTGACGTCATCGACCAACCTCATGGTAGTACATATTGATGATCAAGAGACTCTTAATCGAACACTTATACCCAATACAAAAAATCTAAGCCAAGAGATATCATCCATATGTCCACATTTTGAGAAAATCCAAGGATCCTTTACAAGCAATCCTTCTTTGAAATTGATCTATGTCAAGAGCACAAACCAAAGAATATCGAAGATAATACCACAAAAAAATTAAGATCAAGAATCCCTAGCATCAAAATACTACAATGACTTGGCATATATCTTCTAAGACATCCAAGGTTTTCCAAAAGAAGATCACATCCATATGCCAAGAAAACATACATCTATCCATGAGATGCTTACTCCTAATGGAAATGTAGATGATCTTCATCCAAAAAAGAGTCTCATACTCTTGATATCGTTACCAAGAAACAAGAGTCACCTACTCTTAACATCTCTACACATGATCAAGGCATAGCAGAATCTATAGATATATTAGAAATTGATCATGAGGAAGACCCTTACAAAATTCAAAGAAGCACTCCTAAGCAGTAGAGCACCATGTATATAATAGTCAAAGAAGGACCAATATATCTTAAAGAACCATCAAAATATGATATTTCACAAGATCAAGCTGAAGATATCGATCAAGAAGTTATCCCACATATGGAGGAACCTATCACTTATAAACTTGTATCACTTACCTTTTTCAAAACAACCTATCCTACCAATGAAGAAGCTATCACCTTTGAAGAGCCACAGCAAAGTAAAGAAGGAGTAGCACCTTGTTTCCAAGGTAAAACATATCCTATTGCAAATAAAAAATTTCAACAGATGAAATATCAAGGTAGAGGATTAGGCCGACATGAACAGGGTATCCTGGAACCGCTACAAATTATTGGCAATCCTAAGCATCCAGGTCTTGGTTATTCAAAAATTAAGGGATCTTAACATATCAGTGATACCTCTATAATTTTGGGGGAAACTTTATCTAATGCAAGCATCAACAAAGAGAGCATGAAGATTCCTTATGATGAAATTTCTACCAATGCTACAACTAGCCATATCATGAATTGTCATCTACACATGTTTCAACCCTCTAATTGGGACCAACAACAAAGGAAAAAACTATATCAAAGGAAGGAACAAGCCCTTGAAGCAAAAGAATCGGTAAAATAAAATGGAAAAAGCAACTACAAATGGATACCAAAGAAAAATCAAGAAAATCATCCCTATCAAACTCCATTAGTCAAAGAAACTATGGGGAAAAATCAAAAAGGGAAGTTCATCTATCAAATATTTCCAATGATGCAAAAGAAAGCTTCAAGAGCAACCTAAAAGGTATATCAATACATTGGTCCCAATTGAATCTTCATATCCACCCATCATTGTTCATCATCACAAGTTTGGAAAATAAAAGGTTCCAAACTATTGACCAATCCATCTAAATATCATATCCCTCAATGCATTTCACCATCCATGATATCAAACCCTTGCATTGATCATGCATTGGTAGCAATTCTTTATCATAAGGATTCTAAGGGAACTCTATCACGATGTGCACATCAAGGTAAGGCTAACTCTAGTATTGACAAAGAAGACAATAATTTCCAAAGTTTACACTCAAGTGCCCGTATTTTAGCAAAACAACTCTTCCAAGTAGGATATCGTTGGCACGTCATGACAACAACAACAACCATATCAACACTAGCACTGTCTACATCAGCACCACCAGGTGGTTCAACATGAGAAAAAAATTATCCCCATAATGAAAACCTGGAACACAAGTGTCTTGTGTGACATCAAAAATCAAGAAAATTCAAGAAAAATAATCAAGAAAATAGTCAAGAGAAAAAATCATCCTCCAGTGAAAACCACTATGGTGGTGCTTTGGCCAAGGACCATGGTGAAAACCTAGAAAACATGCATTATGTGTAGAATCGAGCATCTACATGCACCATTTTAGGTAGAAGCATATTAGCGTATCCATAATAAATCCAATCCATTTTTATCCAAAATCTAACTTATCTTGATCTTGACAAATATTTGGTGTACACTTTATACTTGCTTATGGAAAACATCTTGACATGGGTCATTATCATTGATCCTATCCTATCCACCATTATCTGAGCTATGAGGCATTTTCCAAAGGGGATACTCTATCTAAACATGTTATCCTATCACAAGCTAATCCATCGCCTACATTTCTAGACACTGGGGGCAAGTAATTACATCTTTCTTTAGAATAAATCTTGATCTATGGCTTCTAACTCACAGTGTAATCTAGGCATCATCCCAACAACAAGGTGTACCGTCAATGCATTACTAGAGTAACCTTAAAAATAATTCGTCCCAACAATAAGGTGTATTTCCAACGCTCTACCAGGGTAACCTTACAAAACAATTTGTCCCAATAACAAGATGGACCACCAATGCACTACCAGGGTAACCTTCAAAACTATCAAAATCAAAAACATCTAAAAATAGAAAAAATAAAAAACATCCAAAAAACAACAAAATAAAAACAACTTTGGATTATTCCTTCACTCAAAAATCTAAGATATCAACATTTATTTGAACCTCACAGCTAGTTCAAGTAGATTTACCGCAACATATCCTCTAGAAATGAAAGTGAAATATCAATCCAAGTTATCAACATTGTTTAACTCCCAAAAAACATGTTATGCTTTGAGTCACACCAAGTGAAACTGTGTGGTATTTGCATGTACAATGTAGGCAAGGCTTATCTCTGATCAACCCCCAAGGCCTTAGGTCAATCCCCTTAGGTGTCTATCATGCTTTATTTCAACTTTAGTCAAAATATTCAAAATAAAAAACAACATCAAATAACATCAAAAAGCACAAAAACATTTGAACAAGCTCAAAAATACTATATCCATCATTGCCTATATCTTCAATAAAAAAACATCCATAATAAACAAATCGTCATCCTCACCCTTTGAAAAAATAGAAAAGAAAACAAAGCAACATCAAAAGCTAGAACTTTCAAGCAAACACTCGCAAAGATTTGATTACAAACAGATAAAAACAATGCCAAAGTATTGACTACATATATTTTGACATTTCACCAACAACATCCTAAGATATATCTTAACGGATCCATTCCTATGATAGACATGATCAACAATGGATAATAGCCCCACCCCAAATAGATATGGCAAGTGATACTGCAACTTTGTTTTATCTTTTTATAGTCTTATCTTTTTGATTTATTTTATTGACTCATTCTCAGGATCGCTCAAGGATGTCCATAAGGATTTAGAGAAGAAGGAATGGGGGAAATTGAGAGTCATTTTTGTGTGCTTTGTTTGTTGCATATTTTTGTGATACTACCATGGTGAATACTTGCTTTGTTATGTGTATGGAAGTCGTTTTGGAGAATTTCATGTAGCAGTGGCATGTTAGGTTCTTAATACCTCTTGTGTTACTGGTACGACATGTTTTAAAGCTTCTCACCCATACACTCTAACAGGGTTTCCATATGTCTGGTATGAGCAAGAATACTCCTTGTTTGTAGAGTCAAAGTCCACGCAATGGATACAAAGTCACCTTGGTCATTAATACCCTGGTGCATCGTATCTGTTTGCTATATCAAATAGGATTGTTCAAAATATGAAGCCTCCAAGCAAAGCGAAAGCAACTCATCAATGACTAACATCAACTATTCTTCACTTCTTATTAACATTTCTTCTATTAGTCCTTGCACTAAAATGCATCACATCAGCTTATTAGAAAATTTGGTTCATTATCCAGATTTTTCACCAAATTTCTCGAGGGGGCACCATGCTATCCTGTCTGGGCATACTGGGGCAACTCTTGCACTTGGGGCATACCGAGGCAATGTTCTTTGAAACAAAGCAACCAATGGTTTGTCTCAAAGAGGGGAAAAATGTAGACACCTAAAATTGTCCTAGCTTGAGAACTAGCATTATCATCTAATATCACTACATTTCACATCAATTGCATCAAAAACCCTGAATTCCTCTATTAAATGAATAATACGACATTATTTAATTAATTCAATTTTTCACCATTTTCAAAAAATTAAATAAATTTCATTTATTTAATAAATTCCTAAAACCCTAATTTTTGCTATTAATTGAATAATATGACTTTATTTAATTAATTCACATTTTATCATTTTGACTAGTTAAATTAATTACATTTATTTAATAAAGTCCTAATCTAATTCATCCTGATTAGTTAAATAACACCAATTATTTAATTACGTCGCTAAATTACTTTTTTTCCCCTAAGTTGATTGAATTATTAAAACATAATAATTTAATTAACTCACTTTCCCTCCAAATTTGAATAATTTGAATAAACTATTCAAATCATCATCAAAAATCAAATCAAACTAATGCAACTTTGTTTGCAAAAGTCAAACTTGATTTGCACATTCAAATCCAAAAAGGATTAATTAATTAAATCAATTAATCTAACATTTTCAACCACTTTCCTGATTGAGCAAATTATGAATCACTGATTGCTCAATCTATTTCATGACTAATTGATCTATTTCCTAATAGAGCAATCTATTTCTCGACAAAGCAATCTATTTCCTAACTGATCAATCTATTCCTCAATCACACTAATCATGTAATCTATTTTGCACAGATTATGCCCATCTAAATCCTCTCAACATCTTTTGATCGTCGATTGAGATATTCTACTATGCAATCCTAAGCATTCATTTCGAATCACAATTTCTATATAACAAACCTCTTTCCTCACAAAAAAAGGATCGAATAATCAATACAGTTTATGCAACAAAGTGATGCCAAGATCTTAATCAACATTGACAAAGCTTCAACACATCTTCGATCAACAAGACACACACATTTTCCAAAGCTCTCACACGCACAGTGGAGGCTTCGTATTGAATTGAACAATCCAACATACATCAATATGGATACACTTTGACACGAGATGGTAAGATTGTATTGTTTTTAGTTCATGTTTATTGTTTTCTTTCAATAATGTTCTTGAATTCATTAGCTTTATAGTTTCATTTCGTGAGTGTATGGGCATAGATCTAGATTCTTGTTTTGATTATATTAGTTTCTATTCCATTGCAATTATCTTGTTTACACTCATAGATTTCCCCCTCACACACATTGTAACCCTTGTATTGTTTTATTGCTAAATAATATGATGACGTATGGATGCTTTTGGAGGCAGGGATTTTCCCTCTTAAGGGTTTTAACAGGGTATATATTGTGTTATCTTGTGGCTTGTCTATTTTATCTATGCATTATGGCTACTTGTATGCATGTTTATCTCTCATGGGGTTATGTAGGAAATGGATTAAAAATATGGGTTGAATGAATTATTTCCTAACAAGTGGTATGAGAGCTTCAATGGTTGATGGATTTTTTTAATAACCCTAATTTGAGAGTTTTTTACAAAGTTGAAGCCATGGAAAGGCATGTGATATTTGAGGCATTACAATATATGGAACACATGTTGTAGGTGTTTTTTTGTAGATTTGGGCTTTTAGGTTGTCAAGATTTGTTGGGTTTATTGCAAATATGAGGTTTTCCAAATTTGGGTCAAAAAGGGTTTCTTGGTTTGAGTTTTCATGAAGGTTTTGTAGGGGAAATTTTGTAGATGACCTCCTGAGACAAAATATACCTCATGGTTGGATTCGGGTTGGATGAGAGACGAAAATTGATATAAAATATGACCTATTTTTCTCACTGTGGAAAAATGGAGTTTTTTTCCCTACTACCCCTATTCGATCGCACGACTGTCAATTTGCATGTATGTAGAAAATAAAATTAAAAATTAAAAATAATTCCATCGGCATATTTTTGAACCTACAAAATAAAAATAGAAAATTTGTTAAAGAATATATATATTAGTTGGGGGGGCGGGGGCTAGGGGTGTCTGCAGACCCCCTAACCACTATCACAGTGTACCGATAAGGTACTACTGTCGGCCCGCCCACGGGCGACGGGTCACATCACTTATGGCGGGGACCTTTAGTCCCGTGGGTGCCCACAAGCCCCATGAAAAACATTAATACTCTTGATTAATAAATTAATTTTTATTATTTTTTTAAATAGTTTCAATGCTGCCACATATCGCCGGACTCAAAAGTTATTAAGCTAAAATTCAATGTGGCATCGGGTCCAGAGACAAGGGGGAGAAATGGAAATTTTTTTATTTTTAAAAATTAAACTATATTTTATAACCCTTTCAAGTCTACCACCTATCGGCCACCACTACCGGTAGGGCCACCTAGGGGCCACCATAGAGCCACCCATAAGGAAAATTGGAGATCTTTTTTTTAAACGAGCATAACTTTTGCCCAATATGTCCATTTTTTGACTTCTTGTGGTCATCGGAAAGCTCTTTCCTTTCTCTTCATTGTGGGATTGTTTTGGTTCCTTGATTTTTCCATTTAGACCTATTTTTGGAGCCTAAAACATAGATGTTATCGGTTTCACTATTTTGAGCATAACTTTTGCATACAAAGTTAGTTTTTCGATTTCAAAGAGGCATTGGAGAGAACTTGAAGTGCACTATATAGAGGTTTATATTTTTTATCATTTTGTGGAGAAGGATGAGTTTGGTACTTGTTTTATCACTTCTAGGTGCCTAATATTTGGGGTATGATTGTGTGAGCATCTGGATGATTCAAGAGGCGAAACCTTGAGGGAGTACATGTTTTTATATGATATTTATGATGCTACAACTGATTATCAGTTTGGTGCTTCCTGGTATAGGTTTACAGGTGCTTTTCAAAGTTGGACTTTGATGGTGACAGGTACACAGGTTGTCTTTCATTTTGAGGACATGGGTGGACATGGTTTGAGACTTGGAGTCTTGTGTGGGTGATAGTTGAGTGCAGATACAATGATGGCTATGGTTATGGTGTCATGGGTATGCAGGTACATTTGATGCATTGGCATGAAATGATCACGTATGTGGTTTTTTGTGGTGATATGGCTTGATGTTAGGAGTTTGTTCTTATCTCCTTAATGCTTATTTTGTGCCTTGACTATCATTACTCATTTATGGACATGTTTGGAAAATCAGATCTATGGTTGATTTAGTGCTTGAGTCTTGATGTCTACAGGATTATCTTCTTTGATATCTCAGTTTTCAAGTTACTGATGTGATGATGATTTTTCATGCTTCATTGTTTTGATCACGAGTTATGCAGTTTTGTGGATTAGCTACCCATTTTCTTGCAGTGGGGTGACTCGATATGGACTTTCTATATCCATGAGATTGGTTCAATGTTGATGCAGATTTTGTTAGTTGGTCTTGTTTTTGGTCATTTGTGCATTGGTATGTTGATTTGGGATGAGAGGATAGATGGTTTAGAGTACTTGATTATTCATTTCATGGGACTTATAGCATGTGGTTTGGTCATGATGTCATGATATTTTAGTACATTTATTGGTTATACACTTTCAATGGGAGCTTTTGACAGTGATGACTTGGCGGTGTTGGATTGGTTTGTGATGTTTTTATGGTGGTTGTATGTATCTTCTTGGATTGGATATTTTAGTTCTACTTGGTATGTTACTAGCATTTCAATTATGTGTGTAACTTGGATGATCTTCATGGAGGAGATGGTTGTAAAGATGCTATGTGTAGCTCGGTAGCACAGTTCAATGGGAGTTGTTGGGAGTAACGTGGATGCATCATTGGTGATGGTTATCTTCATGTGATTGGAGATATGATTTCTTGGTTTAGAGTATGTTTCATATTATGTCATGGTTTAATTAGATACTCTTGATGCTAGCTTAGAGTTTTGGCATGATATGGGTTCTCTTGAGACCAGAATGTATGTATTAGTGCATGTGATCTCATAGGAAGAGATGGTTAGATCATGTTGTCATGATAGGTTCATGATTCTGTGGTTGGAGCTTTGACATTGATCTTGTTGGTTCTCTTTGTATTGAGTATTTGATCATTTTCTTGATTAATTCATGATGGTGTTATGTTGCATTTGTATTTTGGAATGTATTTATCGGTTACAGGTGCTCATGGATACTTAGAGACATAGGTAAGGTTGAAGTTCCCTTCGGATTAGAGACATTTTCTTGAGACAGTTACTCTTTGGAGGTTTTAGTAAGAAGACCGAGGAGCTTTGACCTGAGTATGGACGTGAGTTCATGATGGATTGATAGAGGGGATTGTTCTTGGAGTGAGTCATGATGAATTGGTTATCCTAGAGGAGCATTCTCATTCCCCACTCTTGGTCTACTTGGTAGTTTATCATTTGAGAGGTATTTTCCCATTATTTATTTCAAATGTGTTATGTTTTGTTCTTTGATTTCTCATGGGAATGAGTTGATTCATAGTGATTTATTTTGGATACTCATTTGAGTATGGTTTAGCATGAGTTTATATGCTTTATCTTTCATAGATATGGATCTTGAGCTTTGGATAGTTAGTTTTGGAGGATTCATTTTGAGGGATGTTTAGCATGGTTATCTCCTTCTGTATTTGAGTTTATGATATCATTCATTGATGAGGATTGTTAGGACATGGTTTATGAGATGATTTATAGATTTAGGGATGGTTAATTTGAGTTTGATCTTCTTGGTTAGAGAGGCTTACATCCATGTTGGCGTTATACATTGATTCATATGTTGTACTTGATCATTGAGAATGAGTGTATGGGCGTTGTTGAGGCTTTTCATTTGGGGTTGTTAGTAGATCATACTTGACACAACATTGCACTTTTGAAGTGTTGGTAGGAGGACATTATGGTTTACATGTATTCTCTCTTCATGGTTCCTTCCTGGATGTTCATATTTTTTGGAGGATGGTGGCAACATGTTGTGAGAGATTATGCAACTTTTTGGGTTGCATGTGTGGATCATTGTTATTGTTCTTTGTACTTCATGCTTTGATTTACTTATCACACCTTGATATAGTGCTGATTGGTAGACTTGATATGCTTTGACATTATGTATGCAGTGGGAATTCATGGATATGTATGTTCTTCATTGACCGGTTTGATACAAGGAGCTTATGATTGTAGTTTATGGGTTGCCTATGTTCTTGGCATGAGTTACTGATGTATTGATACCTAAGAGGTATGGATATTTGGATGTATTAGCATGTGTTGTGGATGTTATTTTTGATCATTTGGTTTTTTTCTTCATGACAACAGCTTAGTTAGAGCCTTTGTTATCACTTGGATTTAATGCTTGTGTTTTTGGATTCTTGCATCTTCACCTCGACGTGTTCCTTTTCTTCCATAGGTGGCATGTTGGAGGATGAGAGGAGTTCTTGCTTGATATGGTGGTCACTTTGTTCTTATTGCAAGTATCTTGTTGGAGCACAAGAGCATGTTGGAGATCCATGTGGTTTCATGTATGACTATGATGATTTATTTCATGTATTGATCCCTTATGCAATGTATACAAGTGGGAGAATGTTGGGATATGGTGTTGTACACCATTGCATAATTTGATATATTATAATGTTATAATTAAATAATTATTTAGTTGTGATGCACCTAGGTGGTGTGGTTAATCACACTAGGTAATTATTTGGGGACTACTTTATGTTGTATTGTAACATTGTATTATTATTTAATGTATGGGAGACATGTGATAATAATTAGGGAAATATTAAATAAAGTGAAAACTTAGTACCCAATATTAAATAAGGGATTAATGGTTTTTTTTCACATGGTTTTGTGGCACAAGGTTTTATCTTACCACTTGGTTGTATTTGTGTGAGCTTGAGTCTATAAAAGCAAGCACATATTTAGTGGTTAAGGTTGGTTGGGTGAGTGGGCTATCATTATTGAGTCTTTCTAAGGAGTGCATATGTGAAGCATGATATGGGATGTGTAGATTCATGCTTGGACACATGAGGATGCATTGAGAGGCTTGATGCTTTAGAGATATTCATTGTAACTCTTGTATTTCTTTATTACTAAATAATATGATAGAGTATGGATGCTTTTGGAAGCTGGGTTTTTCCCTCTTGAGGGTTTTTCCAAGGTATATCTTGTGTTATCTTGTGGCTTGTCTATTTGATCTATGCATTATGGTTACTTGTATACATGTTTATCTCTCATGGGGTTATGTAGGAAATGGATTAAAAATGTGGGTTGAATGCATTATTTCCTAACAATTAGGAGAAGGGAAACTAGAATTGTCATGATTATATATGATTACATCCCCTTGTCCAATAATATCTTCCCAAGTAGGAGAGGTAGGGGAAGAGAAACAAATAGGATTCTTGTGACTCTCAATGATTGGATCTTCTAAAACCAAAATATCTTCTTCACAAATGGGAGAGATATTAGGAGAAGAACAAATGTGATTATCATGATTTTCAAAGTTTGTATTTTTTTTACCAAACTAACCTCACACATAGGAGATATAGTGGGAGAGGAATCAATAAAAACAAGAAAAGAGGGGAAAGAACTTCATATTTGTATGCTTGTAGCAAAATTTTCTTATAGTACTCAACAAGATCTGAAAATAGAACATGAAGTATGACAACAAGAGATTTTTGCAATGAGAACATGATGTAATAATTGTCCTACAGATCTAAAATGCAACAACTTTTCCCAATTTGCAATAAATAAAGAAAAATAACACTTTTCTTGCAAATACAATGATTGTTTTTTAGAATTTCAAAGTACAGATTGAACAATAGAAACATAAGGTAATCACAAAAATAAAAATTCACCTAGACAGTTGTTAGGACACTTGCACAGGGATAGATTCACCCAAGGACGAATGAGTCCTTGTTCAGGGTTCTGAAAAATGAAAAATGCACATTTTGAGTTATTGTTTGTGTTCTTTGTATCAGGTTGTAGATTGTTATTTCTATGACAATTTTTTCCAAATTTTGATGTCTAAATGAAAATGCATCTAATGAAAAAAAGTGAAAAAAATGACAACTTTTTGAATGCAAATTTCATTAAAATTTTGATTTAAATGATTGAAAAATACTCTTAATACAACTAACATGCAAGATTTGTGCAACATGTATGCAATATTTTTGGACTCTTGCGAATTTAAATGATGTAGAATGCAATTTTAAATGATGCAAAATACAATTTTGAAACCCTAAATAAGACGCAAAAAAATTAATGCAATACAAAATCTAGATCTAGGGTTTAGAGGACTCCCAATTTCAGAAAGTCTATAGTGTAAGAACGTGAGGTTCACCAAAATGAAACATAGAAAAATGTAAGTGTGGGTGGATGTGAGTATGTGAGGGTTTAAACACACTTACACCTTCTCTATTTTCATTAGAAAAAGAGATCTTCCAAGGATAGGATTGACTTTCAACCTTGAGGTGAGCCAACCCTTTTAGGAGGATCTGATGTTTTCTTATGAGAGAAAATGACTGAAATGCACTTTGGGGAGACAAAAATAAAATACTTAATTAACTCAATTATGTGATGAAAAACTTGAAATGCATAAATTAATGATAGCACAAAAGAAATAGTAATTTATTGGCATATTTTGGAAGTGCAAAACATGGAAAACTTACCCAGAAAAATGGGTTATGAGTGTCCTACAAGGACTCATTTTCCCAAGGGTGAATGGGTCTTTGTACAAAGTTTTTTCTCAGCTTTTGGGATCCTTTGGTGCAAGATCTCAGCTTCTATTTTCCTTAGGTTTCATTATCATAAATTCATAAATAAATTCAAGATCTGAGTTTTCATGGCTTGACAACAATGTTGACAACTTTGACAACTTTGCAAAATTTCTCTTTTGATCCAATTTTAGTCCTTCTTCACTTGCAGATCTATACACACAGAGAGAGGGAAAAATGTTTGTTTTTGGGTGAATAGGGGTTTGCCTTGGTCAAACCCCAGCTTGGTAATTAAACCTTGATAATAAAATAATAACAAATGAAAGGAATTTGATTAATGAAAAAAGGTTATGTCACAACTCACCAAAACCTTAATGGCTTCCCTTAGAGGACTAAAGTTTAAAACATCTCTCTAAGGAGCTTGATCTTGCTTGAATTGGCTTGAATGATTTCTTGATTTGATGCTTGAATGCTTGCTTGAATTCTTGAAACCTACATCACAATGTTATCTCCAAAACATAATATGAACACACATGAATCTTAACATGATGATATGATTTTGATTTGTTGTTGTAGATGACTAATAAATATGCTCTTCAATGATCTTGACAATAATATTTTCTCTTGTCAAATTTTTAATGCTAGATAATGTTCCTTAATTAATAAATGTCTTTGGAATTCAACTGAATCCATCACTATCTCATTCCCCATTTCATAAGAAGTTATTCATGGATTTTTTGTTATAGGTTGTCAAGGTAATCTTTCTAGTTTCAAGAAATGAACGCACTCAGGAAAACATTTAAGTTGTTATTGTAGATATTAGTCACATTGTCATTCATTTGCAAATGGTGCTAACAAGACATTTAACCTCGGTGACACACACACTCCCCTTTGTAATTACATGAGTCTAATTTAGGGTGTGAAACACATGTAACACTGCTCAAGAATAAAGGATCCCATCTCAACATAAAGACCATTAATGATAAAGACTAAATATCTCAATTTTTATAAGATTATTTCAATTCTAAGGCAGGGTAACATGGATTTTTCTTTTCCTATATGTTGCTACTAAAGGTGACTCCCTTCTAGAGATGTGGAATTTATAAGGAAACAACCCTATAGTGGCGGCCTCAAAGGCTGACCACCCAAGTAAAGCAACTATGCTCTCTTTGCTAGTGTAATGTCCCTTTTTGGCCTATCTTAATTTTTTCCTTCAATTCTATATGTAAAGATATAAAATCTTGTCAATGACCTTGAAAAGATGGTAAAGATGTTGTACCCTTGGACTGTTTAAAGAGTAACTGATTAATCTATTAAGATATCTTAGGGTACGCATCTTTGATTTAAGAAATTTGATCCAATATTAGAGTTGTATATGTAAATTGGACAAGATTATAATGTCTTTACTTGATTTGTTAATATAAAACCATGCCTTTGATTATATAAGATGTTGATACTCGTATTGGTTTGTTTGGCCTAAAATTGTCTATTGACTTATACGATTTACTAGTGTGAAGGACTGGGACCTCTATTGGATTGTTGTCTCTTATTGAACCTTGAATTCTTTTGATGTATGGTGGATTTTGTATCCGATTCTACTGATTGTTGGAGATAGGCTCCTTAGAAACACTTAGTCTGAGTAGTAATCTATATATATCTATCTTGTTTTCTCCTAAAACATGTATATCTCTCCCTCTCACTTCTCATTACCTTTTATATCTCAATATTAAGAAGTGTTACATCCCTTTGGAAAGAGATGTCTATTAAAAAATGCATCCTCTTTAGTAGCCATTTCACTAATCACAACCTCCCCCTGTTAAGTAGTTGCTAACTTAACTAATCATGAACCCATAGCATACCAACATCGACTAGGGTTAAATAATTTAAATCGCTTGAAAGTATTCTTGCATTGGAGACAAACTATGAATGTAAATGATTTCCTAATAGAAGCCCAATAATATCAAATACCATTGTAGCACTGTATTCCAATACCGATTAGCATTTTAAATAGTAACATTCCAGTATTCAATGCATAACACCCAATGATTTTCCTCCATAATCGTTATTGGTTAGCCATGATAATCAAATGATCATATACATGAATGCTCACTTGATTCTGGAATAGAGTAATTAGGGCGACAACTTGTAAAAGAACATCAGGTAGCACATACTTTATGGTACCTCCTTCAATCGTACCACATATTGATGCCAATCTAATAAATGATGATATACATATTTAGTATTTGGTTGTTGATCTTAATTAATATCGATAGGAAATATTATGATCAACTTGTCTGTCCTTGCACATCTCAAACATGTATGTCTGCAATAGGTTTGAATCCTTCATACATTGATAGACAATGCAAGGTGGTCGTTACAATTCTTGATTCGGCTTCTTATATCATCATATAATCAACATCGATGCCACTGCTCCCCAAAATGGAAACGGATCCTTATTGATAATACACAATAATGGTAAAAGTAATGTCCCTTATATAATTTATATTTGAGAATTATAGTATCACTTATGTTTGTGTTGTATATTAACTTTATGTATTTTAATATTTATTATATTATTTAAATTGTCAATATTTATATTTGTAAATATCATAATGATCATAATATTTAAATTATTAATATCCATATTTTAATATTTATAACTATCATAATTATAATTATAATGTTGTCTTTGACAATTCTAATTATGATGATATTAATTGGTTAATATTCTAAATATGCCTTCGTCGTCTCATGGTCATGTTTCAGGAACATGATAATTAGAGGGTTAGATTTTTTTATTTCTCATATGAACATTTTGTTTCCTCCCGAAGTACATAGTCATTAGATTCGGTTGGGTCGATTTGGTTTTGTATAGATAGGTAGATATGCTTTCTCGATTGTTCATTGTAAACATTTAATTTTATTGGAGCAGTTTAAACTTAATCTCTAATTGCTTTGGACCAGGTTGTTCTTTTTATAAGTTTGATCCCACACAAGTTTGAAAGTTTACTCCAAGCTTATTTTTCAAATGTAGGAACTATTAAAACTGGATTATATAGAAAAATAACCCAATCTAACTCGAAAGATCTAGTATTTACAGATTAAATTATTAACAAGGAATGCTTATTCATTTAATAGCCATATAAGAAATGGGTATACGCTTTCCAGCTATACATGTATAATAATTGTGTCATTTAGATTTTTTTCACAAACTTAGTAACACTTCCATATCCTATAACAATTACTCAAGCATAGTATTTACAAAAACATCACATCTCAACAGAGTAAACAAGGATGCAATATTTTCTTTCAAAAAGAGATACAATCTTTTAATTTTCATCATGCCCAAGTACTTGTTTTTTCTTGATTACAAATACATATAAAATCATACAATTATAAAGGATGTACAACATTGGAACACTTGACAAATCAAGAAGTTTCCCCTTGAATCCCACACACCATTTGTCCCATATCTTCAAGGGCTTGAGAAAAAAAAAAGATTCCAAGCATGTCTTCCAAATCTCCCTTCAACTTGAAAAGTCCAAAATGGAAAAAAAAAACAATATACTAATGGTCTCTCCTCCCATTCGTAGGGTTGTAAAACAACCCACCCTTGAGCATGGGGTAATCCCTTAGCCACAATTACAACTTCAACACAACACAAATACACACTTAATACAAAATACTTCACATACACTTACAACAACCCTCACATCAACCCAATTCAAAACACAAAATACAAATCTATGACATGGGTTTACCTCAAGGGAAAACCACTTAGGGGGAATAGGGGCTCAACCAAAATTGGGGTACATAAATATAGCATCACAATCAAATATCCAAAAATTGAACCCCACACCAACACCACAACACCACCACACCAACATCACATCAAACCACAACATTTCAACCCCCTTATTCCTCCAATCATATCTGCAGAATATAAGGGAGACTCATATCCCATAAATGTAAGGGTACTCATACCCTGGTAATGGCCATTACCCAAAAGGGGTACTCATATCCCAGTAATGAAAGCCCCTATGTGTGGGAGTCACACCCAATCAAGACCCCTGCATAGGAGGACCAAAAAATCCTCTATACAAGAGGGTGTCAACTCCCCTAAAAAGGATACACAAGCAAAAACACAACACATACAAAAAGACACCATAAAATACAACACATTGAATCCTTTCAAAAAAACTTTCTCAAAACAATCCTACATATTTACTCTTGTAAGGAATCAGGAAAAAAGAATAACTTAATTCGCTATAATCCCAACAATGGTGGACTCTTCCTCCTTTCAAAACTCTCCTCTTCCCCTCTCAAGAACTCCCAAGAAAAAGAATGAAAATGCAAAAGACAAAATAAGCAAGGTAACCCTCTCTTCTCCATAAGGAAGGAGTTTTACAGAGAAGGGAGAGATAACTCTCTCACATAACCACCTCAACCACTTAACCACTCTCTCTTTTTTGTCACTCTTATGAGTGGAGACAAAAGGAGGGTTAATACACTTTTAAAATATTAAAAATAACAAAAATAACCTTCCCACCTATACCTTTAGGTCCTAGGTTAATTTTTAGCACTTTAAATACAACCTAGACCCCTCAAAAACACACTTGAATTCACTTTTTAAAAATTGAAATTCAAAACTCGCATAAAACATAATCACATAATACATGACGCACACAATACTTGAAAAGCACATAACCCAACATAAAAATCAACAACTCATAGGATCCTATGCCAAGGTCCCATTTCGCACAACACAAAGTGGTTAAGAGACTCCCCATCAATCCATCGGTATTAGAACTCTTGCACTCTCACCAAAATGTGTTAGTAATATACATATATATGCATATAAATCCCAAACAAATGCATCACATTTACATAAATAAATGTATCACA
Organism: Sequoia sempervirens; assembly: GCA_007258455.2. Lineage (NCBI taxonomy): Eukaryota > Viridiplantae > Streptophyta > Pinopsida > Cupressales > Cupressaceae > Sequoia > Sequoia sempervirens. The sequence continues at coordinate 98,720 of VDFB02269483.1, forward strand.
AATCAATTAATCAAAGTAACATAAACATTTTAATCATACCATAATGTGTTAATCACAATAACCACATCAAAGCGCATTATAAGACATAACATCTATAATGTATCAATACCATCCATGGAAATAAAGCATATATCATCATCATAAATATATTTTACATCAAAATGTGTCAGGTACACCGCAAAGCATAGAAAAATAGAAGTGCATGAAGTAGGGGTCTCACATCCTCCCACCCCTAGAATTAGACTTCCTCTTGAAATTCTTCAAATAGCTAAGGGTAGAGGGACCTCATATGGGAAACATCTTCCCAGATAGTTGCAACCTTCTCATACTTGTCCCATTGGACCCTAACTTGATCCAGCTCTCACCCTCGAAGAGCCAAAATCCATGGCCCTAGTATACATATTGGCTCCATGGCCAACTATTCGTCCTCCTCCACCTATAAACCACCCCAATCCAAAATGTGAGAAGTATCATGTATATATCTCTATAATACTGAAATGTGGGAAACATCGTGCACATGAGATAGACTAGGCGACAATGCTAAGTGGTAAGTAATGGGACAAACACTCACGAACACCTGAAATGGACTAATAAAATGAGGGGCTAACTTGGAACCTTTTCCATAATAGATTGGGCTCATATGCAATCACACCCTCAATAAAACCTTATCACCCACAGAAAAGCTTCAATCAACCCTCTTAGCATCTAAATACTTCTTATGCCTACCATGTGCCTCATGTAACCGTTGCCAAATGAACATCACCTATTACTCCATTTCTTGAACTAACTCGAGACCAATCATAAATCTATCCTCAATGCAATCCCAACTCAAAGGAGTTTAGCAAGGCCTACCATACAAAGCCTGATATGTAGCGTACCCAAAGAACTATGGAAGATATTGTTGTATGCAAACTCAACCAAGTATAAACACTCTTCCCATCTAGAATGGTGATCCATAATATACATCCTCAACATATCCTCTAGTACCTGATTGACCCTTTATGTCTGATGAACGGTCTCTAGATGATAGGCAGTACTGAAGTTAAGATGTGTTGCCAAGGTATGTTGAAGAGACTTCCAAAAAGATGATCTAAATACAGGATCCCTATCTGAGATGATTTTTTGTGGAACACCATGAAGCCTCAATATATCATTTATTAATACCCATGCCACTATTGGTGTTGCATAAGTAGTTCAGATGGGTGAAAATTGAGCGACCTTGGATAGTTTGTCAACTATCACCATAATAGCATCAGGTCACCTGAAATAAAACAACTAAACAATGAAATCTATGGAAATTACATCCCACTTCCACTCTGGGATCTCATGTGGATACAACAACCCTATAGGATGTTGATGTTCAGTCTTGACCCTCTGGTATTCCAAACACTTGGCTACATACTCTGAAATATCTTGGGCCATCCCAAACCAATGATAAAGTTGTCTAAGGTCGGCATGCATCTTCTTAACACCTAGATGAGTTGTATATGGTAATCTATGTGCCTCTACCAAAATAATATTATGAAGGTTACCCACTAAAGGTACATATATACACCCTCGATGATGTAACAAGCCATCTTGTTCAAGTGAATAACCTGTGTAGTTTCCTTCCAAGGTTTTGTGTGACCCCAACTACTATTGAACCTCACAATACCATTCATCTTGAGGAAAAAATTGCAAAATATAAGTCCTCAGGTCCGAACACAAAGATAAAGACATCAATTTGTTCCTATGCCTACTTAGAGCATCAACAATCACATTTTTCTTTCCTCGAATTTAATGGACATCAAAATCATACTCGCACAAAAATTCCATCCACCTTCTCTAACGTGCATTCAGATTTGGCTAGGTGAATATGTATTGGAGACTGCAGTGATCAAAATGGAACTCAAAATGATGCCCTAAAAGAAAATGTCACCACTGAGTTAGCACATGCACCACAACTACCAACTCTAAATCATGAGTGGGATAATTAATCTCGTGGGTTTTAAGCTTCCAAGACTCATAAGTTGTATCTTTGTCTTCCTACATGAGTACTACCCCAATCCCATCTAGAGAAGCATTTGTACAAACTATAAACTCTAAGGTTGGATCTAGAATGACTAGGATGGGAGCGCTTGTAAGCCACTCTTTAAGAGTTTGAAAGGCCTTCTCACACTACTCTATCCAAATAAACTTCTTCCCCTTCCATTGGAGGGAAGTGATGGGATGAGAGATTCCAGAAAACCCTTCCACAAAGTGACAGTAATAACCTGCGAGACCCATGAAACTTCACACCTCCGACACATTGGTGGGGGTTGGTCACTCCACTATTGCCCTGAACTTAGATGGATCAACTAACATACCTTCAATCAAAATAATGTGCCCCAAATATTGAATCTTTGATTGGAAAAAGGAACACTTTGCTATATTAGAATATAATTGATGCTTCCACAGACACTCCAAAACTTGACAAAGATGATCTTCATGCTCTTCTTCATTCCTTAAATAATCAATATGTCATCCAAAAATATTAGCACAAAACGGTCCAAGAAGGTTCTAAACACACCATTCATTAGGCTCATGAACAACGCTAGAGAATTTTTTAACCCAAAAAGGAACAACGGTGAACTCATAATGACCATAGTAAGTTTTGAAAGCAGTTTTATGAATGCATGCTTCAACAATTCACAATTGATGATACCTTGATTTGAGATCAATTTTTGAAAACACTTTAGCTCCTTTGATTTGATCAAACAAGTCATCAATCCTTGGTAGAGGATAGTGTTTTTTTATTGTTAACTTATTTAATTGCCTATAATCAATACACAATCTGAGGGAACCCTCCTTCTTCACAAAGATTACTAGAGCACCCCAAGGAGATACATTGGGATGAATGTGGCCTTTTTCCAATAAATTTTCCAACTATATCTTAAGTTCATTGAGTTCTTGAGTGGTCATCTTGTAAGGAGTCCTCGACACAAGTTAAGCTCCAGGAACCAAATCAATATGGAAATCAACTTCATGCTTGGGGAGAAATCCTAGCAACTCTGACTGAAACACATTATAAAATTCCTTAAGGACTGGATGATCATCTAAGGATATTTCCTTCATACTAGTAGATTCTTCTAACTTGTCACTAATGGTGATTGCAAAAAAATTACAACCTTTCCTCATACAACATTTAAGTTGCATAGCATCTAAGTGAAATTGGTCTTTGAATTCCCACTATGTCAACTAACTTTCTTGAATCATCCAAACACTCAACCCTTTTATTTCTACAATCAATCTTTACTTTGTGGGTTTTGAGCCAATCCATGCCTAGCACAATATCACAAGATCCCAAAGGGGTAATTCTAAGATAAACTGATGACTCAAAAGAACCAACACTCAAATGATACTCTTTAACCAAAGAATCGACAAACGCCTTATCCCCTGAGGCTAACTCCACTTCCCAATTGTCCTGTTGCCTAGTTGCCACTAGCCTACTTTGTTTAACCAAGGAAGGAGAAATGAAAGAATTTGTAACTCTTGAATAAATCAAAATACTTGCAGAAATACCATATAACATACCTGCTACGTTGATTACTATGGCTTGGTGATCAACCCAGGATGATTATCAACTTCTGCAAAGACCTTGTGGGTCTTACCCACATGTCACGTCTCAAATTTTGATGTTGTTTTGACCATGACTTTGAGGGATTTATAATATGAATTATGATACGTGTTAGAGCAATATGACATAATACAAAGCTTTGGTATATGGGAATGTAAAAAAAAATTGTTTTTAGAATTATGACTGCATTTTATTTTTAAAAATATACAAGATAGAACAGAATAGAAGTGTTGATTTAATTATTGCTTAGATTTATATTTTTTTATTGGTTACTAATACATTTTCATTTTTTGCACGCTTGAGTGCATTTGAGTTGCAGGTGATCGAAGGCCAAGAGTGTGATTGAGGAAAAAGAAGGTTAGCTTCCCGACAGGGTAAAAGAGGAGAAGCTCTCGATCACACACACAACACTTAAAAATCATGTAGTTGCATTAGGCCATGTTTGTTTTCAATGTGATTGTTTAAATTGATTACATGGTTTGAATAAGTAATTATAATAACATAGCAAAATTAAAAATATAGTTTAATTATTCATAAAGGTTGTGAAAAGAGTATGGTTTATTTTATTTTTGACTTATCCCATTTATTTTGTGCAATAAAAAGGAAAAATCTGATTTAAAATAGGAAATTAAAAATAAAGTGGAAATATTATATTTGCATATAATATGGATGAAATAATTGGCTTGCATAATATAAAGTGGAGATATCTTTGTTTGCATATGGTTATTTTTTTTTTTTCAAAAATTGAGAGGAATGAACAGCCCCGAGAAAACCTTGGGCCCTGGGGAAATTTTCCTTAAAACCAACAATGTTGTTGGCATGTGGCAATCTCTGGAATTTGCATGTAAAATTTATCTGTCATTTGGAAATACTCTGCATGATCCTCGGAAGGGGCAATAAAGCTTTAAGGAGAAAAGAGAACATTCATTCGAAGGGGATCAGAGCTCTGGTGGGGGGGACAGGAAGGTAATACGAGGCATCTGCATTGGAGAAATTGCCAGGTTATTTTCCATACTTTGCCTTCAATCAGTTCGAAATTGCAGTAAGAAATTGAATAAATGAAATGCATCATTCTGTGAAATGATTACAGATATCTGAGAAATCTTTTTCAATTTTATTTTTGAATCTGGGTAATAGCTTACTTCCCATTGTTGCATTATAGAAAGAATACCCAATCTTTCTTCCAGATTAGGGTTACATTCTGTTGCAAAAGCTGCAAATTATTAAACTGCTCTCAATTATATTAGGAATCATACATAAACATATATAAATACATATATATATATATATATGCACAGGAATCTGTATTCCCGTGCATATATACATATATATATATGCCTATGATTTTGCAAGAAACACTTTCACCTGAAATAAATTTGAATTTCCTTTGAGATAAATTTGAATGCAGTATAATACTGGGCAAAATGTCTCTTTTTGAGTTATGAAATTGTTTATACAGAGGAATAAGGGAAGGGATTTTAATCCCTTGTCCTCCCCATGGGAAGGACGCGGCTCTGTGGGGAGGCTCGCGCCCTCCACAGGCTGCGGCCTGTGGAGGGGGCGCGAGCCCCTCACAGCTCGCCCCCTCCCCATGGGAGGGGCAAGGGCTTCCTGCGCCCTTGTGGTGCTTAAGATCAGTAAAAAAAAACCTGCACAATGTTTTTATTCTGAGTGCACAGCCAGTGAACTTGTGAACAGTTTAAAAAAAAAGAAAATCAGTATTTCTTCCTTTAAAATTTACACTCAGCTACATATGAATTTATATATATATATATATATATATATCCATACATACATACCAAAATGCAAGTTTGAACAGGAAAACCATTTCCAGAAAGTGATATGATCTTTGTCAGAAATACACAAATATCTCGGAAATTTTAACCCTGGAACAAGAACAAAAGTATCTCTAAGAAAACATGTAAACTGAAAATCTTCTTGATTACATTGTCATATACTTACAGACAGAAGCACATTCCTGAATAAAGGTATACAATATAAAATTCGAATGCAAGTTTTTCTTTCAAACCTTTGTTATTCCGAAAAGAATTGCACTGTTTCTGTATATTACTAATATTCAGAAACCTGTATTAAAATGGAAAGTTACACTTTCAGTCAGCTTGAATTTGGAAAGAATAGAAGTATAAACAGGAATCAGTGAACATTGTTTCATATAGAAGAATTAATTAAATTTCTCTACTAGTACACTGATGGTATTATGACATACATGTATTTCTTTAAAAACAGAGTCTTTTACCAAATCAGAAAAGAATTACTTACAAAAGAGTAGATGAAATCTTACTACTGAACTTACAATTTTTCTTTCAAAAGATGTTATGAAATTCTCATTTGAAATTCTTTTAGAATAAATTGAATGCATGAAACATGTAAGAAAATGCACAACTTTCTGCTTTTGCATTTATTCATACTTCACTCTTGGTAACTTCCGGGACAGGATGCCGAAGGTGGACCCACAGAGACGGTAGTATTACCTTTTCTAATCTACCATTTGCTTGTATTATTTATGCTTGGCCAAGCACTTGTACCATTGAAATAGATGGATTTGTTTTAAAAGCCTAGAAATGTATATGTATTTGAGTCTCTGCCACCTCCTGTTGCAAGAAATGTGTTTTTCTCATGTTAGAAATGCATATAGGCATCAGGCATGCATCAAGAGTTCCCTCCTGTTTTACTGTGTTGGGTTGCTAGGCTCCTTTATGCAGGGCCGGGGATTCCTTCGAGTTAGGAAGGAACCCGGGGAAGTCATGTACTTCGTGGTTGGGCGGAAAAGGCGCCTGAATCACACTCTTGGCCCCAGCTCGCAAGAAGACCGATGGTGTCACGGCAGTTGGAGGTTCAGAGTTCTTTTTGCTATTGATGAACTTGTGTAACATTCTGGAAATGGCTTGTATAGCGCCATTGTAAGTATATTTGTATTTGACATTCATTGTTGAAACTTTGAAATAGAAGTATGGCATGAAAGAATCTAATGTAACATTGATATGAAGAATTAAGTTTTATGACGTAACATTGAAAAAGATGTTTTCATTGGAATTATTGAACTCTTTCGAGTATAGATGAATATGTATATATGAAAATTTCATTAATGTACTTTTGCCATGTGCATAATCTTGATAAATTACAATGTTGTTATTTGTATACATAAAATGCAATTTAAATTCTCTTTTATTGAGCTCAATTTAGAAGTTTTTATGAATGATATTAATTACTTGAAAACCCGAACGCGCCACCAAGCAAGGCATCAGCGTGCCGTCACCATGCCGCCTCGGTCAGGCGGCATCACAAATAAAATTCCTTTGTTATGGTTGAGGCCTTTGAGTAACTATATTTAATCTATTTCCTCCCCTTTGTGGCAAGGGTGGCCTTCAAAATCCTTGCTCTGGTTGACTTTGGTTACAGTTTCTAAATCTCTCTCAATCCTCTTGAGTTTTCCCATGGACCTTCTCTACTATCAAGGCTTTTTCTACTGCAACCTTTAAGTTTTTAGGGTCTACCATTCTTACAAGTCCTGAAATGCTTGGATTTAATCCTCTAACAAAACGATTTACCATTAGCTTCTCATCCTAAATGTAGTCAACATATTGAATTAGTTCTAGAAACTTTCTTTCATACTAACTAATTGTAAGGCCCTTCTTTTGTAAATCATGGAATTCATCAATCCTGTTTTGCCTATAATATTTTGAAATATAGCATTCTTTGAAACGCTCCAAGAAAATTTCCCAAGTTAAAGTCTTTGGAACAAGATGGTGTTTTCGTTCCTCTTGCCTCCACCAAGTAGAAGCATTCCCCCCTAGTTGAAGAATTGCAAAGTGTGCCTTAACATTGCTTCCATAACTACTCAATCCAAAACACCTCTCTAAGCTAAGTAACCAAGCTTCCACCTCACTTCCATTGGTGGATCCTGAAAAGGTGAGCGATTTGAGCTACAAGAGATCTCTAATTTGATCTCTCGCATCCTGATGTCCCCTTTTCCTATACTCCACCTCCTGATAGGTTTTCTCACATCGAGGCGAGGATATGTGCACCGATTCTTCCATTTCCTCAACCCGAACATCTAGAATATTGGGAGGACTTTGACTCTGTTCACAACAGGCCGACCCTTGATCTTTACCCTACCGGGACAACTGATGCTCCTACTGGGCTAGGGGAAACCTTTCCTCAATTAATTCCACCAAGTTCTGAAGATCCTGTAGGATTTGGGGGCCTAACTTGGGTTGAGACTGACATTGAATTCTTTCAGAATGGCAGGAACCAGAACGTGCTCCACTTGAAGCGCTGGCTTGGGGGTGCAGTCTTCTAGTTGGTCTACCAACACGAGCCATCTGCAAAATAAGAAGCGGTTTAGTTTAGAATTTTCACACATGGGCCATAGGTTACTAATGTTGAAGCCTGCTATGATACCAAATTTCATTCCCTAAGATCTTCCAACTTAAAACAAACAAGAGTACCAAAAAATTTCAACTTGCAATCACTACTAAGGCAAAAATAAGTTTTGAAGTTTTATACTTAAATTTTTGACATCACATTTACTATGTCAACTCATTATTTTTACTTTGCTAGGTTGACGCTCTCTTTAAGAGGTACTAAAATAAGTCAAGGTTTACCCTTTCAATAATTGCACTACAATAACTTTAACTTCTATCCTGGCCTTATCCATTTCCCAATATATACTAATATGTAACTTAATTAAGAAGGGTTTAAAACAATAAACAACACTACCATAAATTTAACTATGAGTATAACTTGAGATTAGCAAATAACTCTAGTATTGCTATAACATCAATGATGAGAGCACATTTATTCTATTCATCTTAGCCATAAATTATCTTAAGCTTAAATAGTATGTTATAACTAGAAAATAGTATGTTATAACTAGAAAGGTAAACATATTAATCAAAACTAATAATTATTGTTAGGATTATTTTTAAGGAAAATAAAAATCAACTTAAAGTAATTTTATGTATTTGAAGTGGTTTCCTCGTACCAACTAGGGTACACTATATGCAAAGGTGTTCAATCATACTCGAGGGTTCTTGACAACATATATAAACATGTATCTTATACTAAAACAAGAATCCATAATGTCAAATTTTAACTATAATTTTGCTCGAACTAAGATTTAAGTGATTATCAAAAGGTTCATTCAATTTCATAATTCCTATTCAAATTATGTTCATAACTTGAACCTATGTTTCGAGACCCCAAGTTTAATTCCTTATTATAACTAACCAATTTTCTTGAACTATATACCTATCCAAACAAGGTAGATTTCTGATTTTAACTATTTATCATTATATTATTTATCTCCCTCAACCCTTTAGTATAGAATTCAAATTTAATAATTAGATTATACTAATATTTTCTTGTAACATTATCCCAACCCACAAACCTACACTATCGCTCCTAAACTAGCAAGACTCTTAAAATTTATCCGTTAATTATTTTATTAACAACATGCTTGAACCAAAGTAGGTTGTGGCTAAGGTATATAATTCCGTGCCATATTGATTGGCAATCAAGAAACTAAATGGATAAATCATTAAGGATTCAAACAAATGGATAAACAATTATGTGCCACTAAAGAATTCCTATTCAATCCTCATCAGCAATTATTATAATGTTCCTTGCTAAGTTTATAAGTTAATGACATGTACGTTTATAACCCCATCTAACATGTGTGTTGATTTCCTTAAACATTGTTTCAAGTTTATTTATGCAATTCGACTCAGCTTATAGACTTAATATTTCTTTAGAAAATTGGATGGTCACAAGAACTAAACTCGAATTTCATTCTCAAGAGCTAATTAATAAATGTCTTTGGCAACCAACCGAATCCATCACTATCTCGTTCCCTCTTTCATAAGAAGTTATTCAGTTTTTTTGTTCAGTTTAAACTTACTCTCTAATTCCTTTGGACCAGGTTGTTCTCTTTATACGGTTGATCCCACAATAGTCTGAAAGTTTACTCCAATTTTATTTTTAAAATCTAGTTCTATTAAAACTAGATTATGCAAAAAAACAACCCAATATAACTCGAAAGATTTAGTATTTCCAGATTAAATTATTAACAATGAATGCTTATTCGTTTAATAGCCATATAAGAAATGGGCATACGTTTTCCAGAAATGCATGCATAATAATTGCCTCATTCAGATTCGTTTCACAAACTTAGTAGCACTTCCCTATCATATAACAATTACTCAAGCATAGTAATTATGAAAATATCACATCTCAACGTAGTAAAACAGGGATGCAGTCTTTGCTTTCAAAAAGAGATACAATATTTTAATTTTCATCATGTCCTTGTTTTTTCTTGATTACAAATGCATATAAAATGATACAATTACAAAGGATTTAAAACATTGGAACACTTGACAAATTGAGAAGTTTCCCCTTGAATCCCACACACCATTTGTTCCATATCTTCAAGGGCTTGAGAAAAAAAAGATTGCAAGTATGTCTTCCAAATCTCCCTTGAACCTGAAAAGTATAAAATGAAAAAAAAAAAAACAATATATTGATGGGATCTCCTCTTATTTGTAGGGTTGTAAAACAAGCCATCCCCAAGCATGGGGTAATCTCTTCGCCACAATTACAAGTTCAAAATAGAAAAAATACTCACTTATTATGAAATAATTCACATACACTTACAACAACCCTCGCATCAACCCAATTCAAAACACAAAATACAAATCTATCACATGGGTTTACACTAAGGTAAAACCACTTAGGGGGAGTAGGGGCTCAACCAAAAGTGGGGTACATAAATATAACATCACATCAAACCAAAACATTTCAACTGCCTTATTCCTTTAATCATATCTACAGAATACAATGGATACTCCCATAAATGTAAGGGTACTCATACCATAGTAATGGCCATTACCCAAAAGGGGATACTCATATCCCAATAATGAAAGCCCCTATGTGTGGGAGTTGTGCCCACTCAAGACCCCTACACATGGAGGACCAAAAACTCCTCTATACAAGAGGGGGTCAACTCCCCTAAAAAGGACACACAAATAATAACACAACACATAAAAAAAGACACCATAAAATACAACACATTGAATCCTTTCAAACAAAAACTTTCATGAAACAATCCTACGTATTTACTCTTGCAAGGAATCAAGAAAAAAGGATACTTAATTCACTATAATCCAAACAATGGTAGACTCTTCCTCTTTCCAACACTCTCCTCCTCTTCCCCTCTCAAGAACTCCCAAGAACAAGATAAAAAATGCAAAAGACAAAATAAGTAAGGTAACCCTCTTTTCTCCATAAGGAAGGAGTTTTAAAGAGAAGGGAGAAACTCCCTCACATAACCACCTCAACCACTTAACCACCCTCTCTTTTTTGTCACTCTTATGAGTGGGGACAAAATGAGGGTTAAAACACTTTTTTAAATATTATAAATAACAAAAATAACCTTCCCACCTATACCTTTAGGTCCTAGACTAACTTTTAGCACATAAAATACATCCTAGAGCCCTCAAAAAAACACTTGAATTCACTTTTTAAAAATTGAAATTCAAAATTCACATAAAACATAATCACATAATACATTCAACACACACAATACTTGAAAGCCACATAACCCAACATAAAAATCAATAACTCATAGGATCCTATGTCAAGGCCCCATTTCACACAACACAAAGTGACTAAGAGACTCCCCATCAATTCCATTGGTATTAGAACTCCTACACACTCACCGAAATGTATTAGTTTTATATACATATATATGCATATAAATCCAAAAAAAATTCATCGCATTTACATAAATAAATGTATCGAAAATCAATTAATCAAAGTAACATAAACATTCTTTCATACCATAATGTGTTAATCACAATAACCATATCAAAGTGCATTAAAAGGCATAGCATCTATAATGTATCAATACCATCCATAGAAATAAAGCATATATCAATATCATAAATATTGTGTACATTAAAATGTGTTGGGTACATCGTAAAGCATAGAAAAATAGAAGTACATGAAGTAGGGGTCTCACAAAAGTTGCAACTAAAAGGTTATAAATATGTATCATTTACAAAGTTGATGTGATACTTATGCTACATAAATTTTTATTCAAGTTTGAGTTATATTATATTGATTAAAGTATTTTTGTGTAAATAATGTAAAGTTGAAGCTTGCTTATGCTTCCAATATTTTTATTCAATGTTAGAAAAATCCATGTAATCATTCAAAGAAGTCAATTAATAAGAAGGATTCATGTTAACTTTATGTAGATATAGTGTTCATAGTTATGAAGCATCTTTGAATGTCTAAATAACATTAATTATCTTCATCCATTCTTCTTCTAGGTGTTGTTATTTCTACATGTTATGTTTTCTTCAAGATCACATTAATTATTGATATAATTCCAAAGGGTATTTAGTTTAATCCTTGTGTATATTATTTTTTACCTTTTAGTTGTCATAAATTGAGAAAATTCATTAGTGAGATATGATTTCTTCAAAGCCTTGTGCTCTAACCTCTGAGATCAAAACATATATGCCAAGTGTGTTTTTTGTTTTTATTCTTAAGTAAAACCCCAAAGAATAGATTGTATGGTGTTCATATTAGCAAACTTTTTTTTTTTTAGATTTTAGAGTAGATTAAATTACAGAGTTTTCCTGACAAATGTGAAGATAGGTGTAGTGCCCTTCCTATTTGCATCTTGTTAATGTTAGATCCGTGTTTTAGCCTCACCGTTTCCTCATGATTATTGTGGCAATTATTTCATGACCCTAATTGGTGTGTATGAACCACCACATGTTTGAGATGAGGTTCCTTAATATGTCCATTATTGGCATTTTATATATTTATATGCTTGAATCAGTTTGCTTTAGTTCAATGATGTGCATTATATATGTTGTGGTTAAATGTAATCCTGATTATTGATGTTTAGAAGGAATGATTTATTTAGTGAATTATATATGAATGTTATTTATGATTT